>JBCNJP010000025.1:97989625-98055810 GCA_039602395.1 Deinandra increscens subsp. villosa
TTTATTTAAATCCCTACATGAAAATATGATGAAAAACCCGTTAATTAATTAAAACCGAACAACTAATAAGTTTGTGCAATTTAGAAATACAAGTTGTAAGTTTAGGGGGTAAAGTGAAAATTCTGAAAACTAAATTTTGGAATTAAAACACAAAAGTCAACAACAACAAGCCACCAAGGAATAAATCGTGAACAAAAAAACGCCTCTGCCACCCTTCGCTATTTTTCCTGCCGTCAGTTGTCCGCCTGCCGTCGTTCGTCTGCCACCGCCATTACTATGTGTTGCCCCACCAGTAATCAGTAATCATATCCGATTATTATTCTTCATAATTCATATTCCCTTGTTTTAGGATTTATGGTTTAACAAGGAATAAAGTTTATGTTAAATTATGTTACGAATTAGGAACTATCAACCATGTGACATTGTTTTAGGGCTAATAACAAGTTGGAATGTTTTAGATTCCTAAATCCTAATTTCATATTGTTTTCTTAACTTCTTGTTAATATTTTAGGGTTTATCTAGGAAGATGAAACCAAAGCATAAACAACATCTTATTAGCAATTTGTTTTAAAAGAAAAACCCAAGAAAATAATAAAATTTGTCCAACTCCAAATCCAAATATTGAGACTAATTGTATGCAAGAGGATGATAATATTGGTCCAACTTTTTCAACGCGAAATACTATTGATTTGAATCTCTCCTCCATATTCCTCCGATAGACCACCTATTGTAAGTTATCATCCTAGTCAATTAGATGACAAAAGAAGAGCATACTTTGTTAAAAAAAAAACTTATGAACCACGAGCTCATCAATTTAAATGTAAAGACTATCCTAGTGGCCAGATACATTTTTTAATGTAAAATGGTTTGATCATTATGATTGTTTACAAAAAAAATTATCGTTTCGTGGTCATGATGAATCCGAAAATTCTCTTAATAAATGCATTTTTCTTGAAATTTTAAAGTTGATTAGTGTAAAAAACTAGGATATTGATAAGTACAAATTAGTAAATACCCCAACTGAGTCTAAACGTGAGAGTTAGGTTAAATTTTAACGGAAAAATGGATTTTAATAATACAAGTTTTACCTTATTGGCGGATAATAATACGAGTTTTGAAATTTCCTCACAATAATACGAGTTTTGTGGGTATTGGATTCTAATGATACACCGTTAGTTTTTTACTAACGGTGTTAATCTGTTGCCTACGTGGCAGGTGCCACGTCAGGTGGCACGTAGGAGGAAACAGTCCACGTCAGGTGCCATGTAGGTTGTAGCCATGTAGGCAATAGACTAACACCGTTAGTAAAAAACTAACGGGGTATCATTTAGAATCCAATATCCACAAAACTCGTATTATTATGAGGAAATTTCAAAACTCGTATTATTATCCGCTAACAAGGTAAAACTTGTATTATTAAAATGCATTTTTCCAATTTTAACTGCATTAATTATAGTTTCCGGATCAAACACACGTTATGGCCCATCTGTCTCTTCTTTTCTTCAGTGCCTTCTTCACCAAACTACCAAACAAGAAAAAAAACATTATAAATTCTGGTTCACGAAAAGCTCCCTTTAAGTGCAATCGTACGCATGGGCGAAGATTAGTGGGGTCGCCCCCCCCCCCCCCCCCCGGTTTTTTTCGGCCGTAGTTCTAATTTTTGCCATTTTCGAATTTTTTTTTTTATATATACTGAAAATCGCCCCCCCCCCCCGAAATTATGATCCGTGACTTTTCACCCCCACACTTTTCGCTTCGCCATTGATCGTACGTTCATGACCATCGGAGGTCGATTCTTTTGTTGTTGACAGCCGAAATCCGAGAAAAAACTATGAGAATTCCGGTTCAACCACGGTTAACGGTCCGCCGGTTCAATTGGAAACCGCTCTAACCGGCCGGTCAGTTTGGAGGGCGGCTCAAAGGTTGCTAACCGGACCGCCTTTATCGCCGGTTCCCTGTCCGGTCACAAAAACATTGATCATATGGTCCAATTGTGTACTCTTAAAACACCACATATATCTTCAAGGTCCAAAGACTTGAACTTGAAATTAACATCAAGCATGTTTCTTGAATTCAGCCGATTGTTCATGATGAACTACTCAATTTGAGGGTTTAAATGAGGTTTCAAATTAGGGTTTAGCGATAAGTCCTGTCAATGAGGCAGGCTGCTTTTATTCTTGGTCGAAACTGTAAGTTGCTTCCCAATTACCTCTCTTTCCCCCTTTTCTTGTTTGAAAATCACAATGCTGTCACTGCTGCTTCTCTAAATCCTCACATTAATTTCCCATCTCGAACCAAATTAGTTCTTAAAAAAATCCGAGATTCGTTGCTTCCGTTTAATAAGATAGTCGACAACACATCTTTTCCCCCAATTCATCAATCTAATCGAACTTATTCTGATGGTCAAATCTCTCAAGCAAATTTAGTGATGATAAACAGGCTCTGTAAGTCAGGTGACACACGAGCTGCTGTTTTTATGATCAGAGAAATGGAAGAAAAGGAGAGATGTAAGCCAGGCGTGATTCATTACAATATCATCATCAATCGCTTTTGTAAAGACAGCCGTGTTTTGGAGGCTGTGGATATGTATTATGAAATGATCATGAAAGGTATTCTACCAGATGTTATAACATTCAGTTCTTTGATTCAAGGTTTATGTAATTTAGGTTTTTGGGAGGAAGCACACCACTTGTTCGATGAAATGCTAGCGAGAAACATCTCACCAAATGTGGTCACTTTTAATATTTTAATTCACTCACTTTGTAAAGATGGGAGAGTTAGGGAATCGCTTAATGTGGTTGATGTTATGAGTTCGTACCGGTGTGAGCCTGATGTGGTCACGTATAATATCTTAATTAACGGGTACTGCAAGATGAGAAGGATCGATGAAGCCTTGAGTTTGTTTGTAGAAATGTCGGAAAAGAGAATAATCCCGGATATTGTAACACATACAACTATTATTAATGGTTTGTGTCAAGTTGGTAGACTTGAAGATGCACTTGTTTATTTTGATGAAATTCAAGATCGTGGTCTGCTTCCTGATGTTGTTACGTACTCTACTTTGATTGATTTTTTGTTTAAAAATGGCAAATTTGATGAAGCAGTCTCGTTGTTTAGGGCTACGGAAAAGATTAGAGTCGTCCCTAATATTGATCTATACAATATTCTCATTGATGGTATGTGCAAAGCTGGGAAAGTTGAAGTTGGTGAGGAACTTTTTAGGAAACTTCCTGCCTTGGGGTTCCACCCTGGTTTTTATACGTATAATATCCTGATAAACGGTTATTGCAAGAGTAGAATGATAGGTGAAGCCCGCAGGCTAATTAAGGAAATGTCTGAAAACAGAGTCAATCCTACCATTGTGACCTACAATACCCTCATCAATGGTTTGTGCCATGTTGGCAGACTCAAGGATGCACTACTGGTTCTTGATGACATTCAAAATCATGACCTAGTTCCCAATATTGTTACTTACTCCACTTTGATAGATTCGCTATTTAAGAAGGAAAATTTTGATGAAGCCTTAGCACTATTCAGAACTATGGAAGGTGATGGAGTGAGCCCTAATATTGTTCTTTGGAATATCCTCATTGATGGCATGTGCAAATCTGGGAAAACTGATGTTGGTCGGGAACTTTTTCTGGAACTCCCTTCTAAAGGTTTGCAGCCTAATATACGTACCTATAATATTATGATGAATGGATTAATTAAAAACGGTAAACTTAAGGATGCAAATCACTTGCTCCAGGATATGATGATTGCAGGCTGCATGCCAGATGCGTTTACTTTTAATATAATCATTCAGGGATTTCTTCGATGGAATGAGACGAAAATGGCAATTCAGTTTCTTAGAAGAATGCTTGATGCTGGTTTTTCTGCAGATGCACACACGTCAATAAACCTAGTGAAGTTGTTGACCACAAAAGAGTTGGATAATGCATCCAAGGAAGTGCTTAAAAAGTTTTTCCAGCTTACGTAAAAATTAAAATATCTTAGAACTTATTTAATGGTCTAGGAACAATCTTGAAAAGTTGAAGGGGATTTTTTGGAAATTTTGTATGATCTTATGATGGAAAGGATTTTACAAGGGAGTTGTTTTCAAGTTTTAGCTTGGAGACAATGCTGAAGGCTAAACTAATCAGAGCCATATGTTTGCCTCAATTATACCGGTGTAAGCAATAACACCATGAAAATTTCCATTCACAAAATCACAATGCTTTCTTATATGTGGATTACATAGCACCGAAATCTAATTATTTTATTCTCGTGCAGGTTGGTTGAGACTCGAGAGTGGTTATTTTTAAGATGGTCTACACTGCCACTGTTAATGAGACTTCATTGAATCTCGGACAGGTCACACCAGGTATGCTCACGTGCTGATTTGGTGAGAGTGTCAAGTTGATTATACTTGTATCTCAACCCTTGCCTATTTTTGTTTTCTTCTATATTCTTTTAATAAAGTTATTACTAGCTCCTGTTCATATATTCGCGGAAGGGAAACCAGTTTTTAAACATCAACTGCTGCAAATCATACACTTGGTTTTGATTTAATTTTGGTTTACAAAACCAGTTTATTGAATTGACTACAATATGTTAATTTTCTTACAGGATTGTTGTGAAGATGATAAAGTCTTCGCTGAAACCAAGTTAAAACATGTTCATCTTCAACTGCATAAGATATAAGTCATTATAGCACCAGACATTGCCTTTGGAGAAGTTTGCCATAAGGTCAAAGCGAATTTGATTTGGGAATGATCATATCTTGACTATATTAGTCAACGGATCATTATCCTTGTTATTTTTATATTCAAGTACCGTGTGTTTGTCTTTGTTTATTAACAAAAGAGTCGTAAAACAGTTATTCTTTTGCAGGTTGGCCAAGAACAATTCTCTCCGAGCTCGCGTGGATGACCCGCGTTCATGAGAGCGAACCCAGTATCGGATTGGTCATATAGGTATGTTCTATGTTTGCTTTCAAATGGATAAATTAACTTTGGCTCCCTGTTATCTCTGAAATAGACGGTGCATGTACATCTGTGGTTTTTATTACGAAATCAGGAACGTTTTCCTTTTTCTAATTTTATAGCCCTAAAGGTGACATGTATATGATGATAATTCTGGAAATAGACCGAGTATATGGTATATGGGTGTTGCCCTTATTATTTGTTGTAATCTGGCTTTGATTTATAACAGGTACCATTTTAAAGCTATAGAAAAATGTTTTTACAGGGGGTGTGTATCGGCTTTTTGATGCTATGTGGGTGCATACAAGGCTGGTATAAACACTTTGATCTCTTTGTTTACTTTTGGTTGATTTTTTGTGTTAAAGTACAAAAATTTTTAATGTTTTTTTTCTTGAATTTGAATTATCATAGGCTCACACCAGAATCTGAAATTTGCATCGCAGGTTGTTATCTTGCGAACACATTTGACTATTATTTTTTATGCTTTTAAGAGGTAGGTCATTGTGTCTTGGGTTGGCAGGCCTTTATTTCTATTGCTTTAATCCCTGGTGATGGGCTGTACAACTTCATCAAGATACTATATATCACAACCAGAAGGTCAACCTTGTACAGCTGGCACATCCGAACTATGTCCCACTATTGGCCTTTCCATGGAAGCTTTAAAGGACAAAGATCTCCATGAGATGTAATTCAGATATGAATAGTGTAACAGGATATAGTTGGTTAATGTGAGTGTTTTAAAGGTTTTGTTAGTCTATAGGGCAGGGACTAAGCAAAACCAATGGAAAATGTGACTATTTGTATGTTATCTTCTTTACTTTTTCGGCACCTAACTGCAGTTTTTAATACGCTCTCAAATCCCTAAGATCATTTCTTCACCTATCAAAGAAGTTTTTATTTCAGTTGATCCAAGAAGTTTTAGTTGCTCAATCAATTTAATTGTTCAAAGAAGTTTTGTTTCGGTAGACATTCTTTTCTAGATGATAACTTTAATTTTGCCCGTTTGATTTGTCAGAGATAAAACATAATCCACATCGATCTATTCATAGATAAATGGTCAAAAGTGTCACCTCTACTAAATAACGTGTTGGATTAAAACTTTTAGCTAAAGACGCAACAGGCAAACGGTTTGAAAATCACCCGAAGTCTACGTTTAGTGCATTTAATTGAATGTTAGACTATAGCATTTGTATTAATTAAGGCAAACGGTTTGAAAATCACCCTAAACAGTTTGAAAATCACCCTAAGTCTATTTTTAGTGCATTTAATTGAATGTTAGACTATAGCATTTGCATTAATTAATCAATAACAAACGACACGTGAAATAAATAGCACTTTATACAGTCTGTGATGGACACCGAGTAAGTTAAAAGCTTAATCGTCTCTATTGATGTCTATTTAAATGAACCTATCTTTGATGTATGATTTTGTTGTTATCTAATTTTTGTAAGGAGACCGAAACTGAATCTTTGGAGATGAAGACTATAATTTTAATATCTTTTTGTAGCAGCCAGCCCGAATTGAACTTTCCCCTTCCGATTTGATGACGTGCTTAATTACATAAAACCAAAAATATCAACCTTGTAGTACTTGTGATTATAATGAGTTCGATATAGCTCATAATCTCCAGTCATAACCAGAGAAGTTACAACAATAGTAAGTTAGGCCCGACCCCCTTGGTGACAATTTTAAAGTCATAACTATTATTTATTAATGGTATATGTGAATTCTTTTGATAGGAAATTGATGCATTTTTCAACCAAAACTTTTAAGGATCTATGCCTTAGCTTGGGCTAAAATTGTATGGTGTAAGGCTTTTAATTAATTGTTTTATTAATAATCAAACATAGACTTGTAACAGAGGCTCATTGAACCATATCTTCATCCTTATGGTAAAAAAGTTGTTTCAACCATTATAACCGCCAAGCAAAATACAAAACCCAACTTCCATAATTTGATTTTTTATTTAAGAAGTTCACACAGCAGCCGTGTATTAGTTTTTTATTATAGATTAGCAAATCAGTTTCTATAATACTCTTTACGAAGAAAATCGGCACAGCAAGACAAAACCAAACATTTTACTTCACCATATTGGTTTATGGCTGCAGGCTAATAGCAGAGTATGGGGTTTTGGGGATCACTCTATTTTGTGATCTTGCTTCAAGACCAAAAAAATTACTTGGTCATGGATTTGGCTGTGCTCATCAAGTTAACAATTTAACTTGCATTAGTTTTTAGATATTTTTCACTACATTAAAATGGGACCAATGTATGGTGTTTGTATAAGAAAATCACATATTTTACTTTCTAAGAGAAGAGGGTGATTGTAATATAGAGATTATGTTAAGCCATTTGAGGTGGTGTTATCTTTATTTTACAGAAACCTACATGCTATTAATTGAATTGGCATCTCTATTGTCAATATGAAAGGCCCCTAGCATATCCATAGATTACTTTAATAATATGAGTAACAATAAAACCTATAAATCACAAATTTTATTACTTGTATTTAGTTTAGGGTTTAATTAGACAGTTACACAAATTTAATAGTGCATGTTGTTTCTGGAAAAGTACAAATTTGTTGTTAACTAACCTAGTGGGTTTAATAAATGTTACATAAAATATCTTTCTTGCCTACTTTTTAGATATATCTCAAAATCTTGAGCCCTAATGGCGTAACCTCTTTAGAGCATCGTTCCAAGTTTTCTATTTGCATAAGCATTATAATCTCTAAAATTTAAAATTTAAGAAAAATAACTAATTATGTATTTCTATTTTTACATTAGGTTTCTCATACCTTAAATTGTGAGGATACTTAAACTCATCCACCATATTAATTTCCCATCATACCCCATGTTTATTTAGGAAATATTTTACATAAAGATAACCAAGTTTCAAAAATGTTATAATTAGGTGATTCAAGTTTCAAAAGTGTTTTAATCAGGTCACTCGACGTTCATATTTTATCAAAATTAAGGGTTTTTTTCATCAATTTCATAGGTAATCGTGGTAATAGTTAATTTGGTTCATTTTTTCCTTTTTATTTAAGGTCAACGTCGAGTGATAACATGGATTTTAACATTTTTTAATGTAAATAAAGTATTTTTTAATTTAATAAATATAATTACATATATTAAGAAATCTAACACAAACATCATGTGCTCCATTTTTTTCTCGACACATGCAAAAAATGACATGGCTCGATTTGAATATTAAGTTATCTAATTGGGTTGGTTTCAATTCTCATGATATTTATCGTGTCTAAATAACTCGTGTCATGTAACATGTTAATAAATAGTTTCGTGTTCGTGTTTGAAAAAATGACACGATTAGTTAATTGTGTGATGTGGTGTTCGTGTTTACTACTCGTATTAATCATTTCATATCACATTTTACCCGTTTAACATGTTTAGACTTATTTTGTCAACTCTACTCTACTTACTCAAAAACATCACAAAAAATTAAAAAAAAAAATCACTGCTTAAAAACTTTTCAATCATGTTTAAATGTAAGACTTAAAAAATCACAAGCTTTAATCATCATCATGTACCATTATTGACCATCATTGGATCAAATTCCATTTCGTAACTAAAACAGTAAAACATTAGATGATATAAAATGTCAAATCGAAGGGGTAAAAACTAGGATCCGTCTAGAAAAGTTTGAAATGCAGTATTTATACGATGCTTCGTCAAAACAAACGCCCAACGGTTCCATCTTTCTCTCTCTCTCTCTCTCTCTCTCTCTCTGTATCATCGACACCTCCCTAAACCGTTCTCAAAAATCGAAATCCTCCTCCGTCTCAATCGTCAAGAAAGTACGTTTTCCATAACCGAAATCAAACCCAAATATCAACAACTTCGATCCATATCACTATCAACATCATCTTTGATTCGTATAATAAATAACCTCAGCAACTTCAATTCGTCTCCAAGAAACCAGGCATCAATCAATGGACGGCATTTATCTAAAAACAGGGTTTATTGGGATCAAGACTCCGATCACCGCCGGAAATGAGATTCGTAAAATTCCATCTCAAATCACCACCGCCGTCAGCCGGAAAACCGCGACGGCGAGCGCAATTTCATCGGATCAGGCTTCAATGTCGGCTTCTCCTGCTCCTCGGACAACAGGTCCGTGGGGATTCTCTCTGAAATTTCCTCTTACGTCTTTCTTCGTCGGTAATCGAAACCGTCACGATGCGTTGGCCGTAGACGACGCCGTTTCCGTTGACAGAAATGAAGAAGCGAAGGAGGAAAGCGAGGTTGTTGATATGAAAGGTGAGAATTGGGTGTTGAAGATTCTTCATGTGAGATCTATGTGGAGCGTAGATGAAAATCAACAAGTTAATAACCGTCAGGAGGATGAA
The DNA here is from genome assembly GCA_039602395.1 of Deinandra increscens subsp. villosa. NCBI lineage: Eukaryota > Viridiplantae > Streptophyta > Magnoliopsida > Asterales > Asteraceae > Deinandra > Deinandra increscens. The sequence continues at coordinate 97,998,959 of JBCNJP010000025.1, forward strand.
AAATTCAATCACGGAGATGAGGTTTCTTTCGATGAGCAAGAGTGTGATGCCTGTAGGGTTGATGATAAAGAAGATGAGATCGAATTCGATAGAAGTTCGTTTTCCAAATTGCTTAGAAGGGTTTCTCTAGCTGAAGCAAGGTTGTATGCTCAAATGTCTTATTTGGGGAGATTAGCTTATTCCATACCTCAAATCAAGGTACTCACTACTCACTCATCTTTCATTATTGAATTTAATGCACTAGAGGTGTTTGTTGAAATGACTCAAAGAGATTCTTTAGAAATTAGATTAATCTGTTGATGATTGCTTGCTTGCAATGTAGTTTGGAATTTGGTACTTTAGGTTAATTAATTTTCCAACATCCACCAAGAATTGATGTGGTCTACTGCATTTTGAAAATTGAAATGATGGATTATGGTACTTGAAGTTCTTGAATTAGGACATGAATGGTGAATAAAATCAGAAAATGAAATCTTGAAACTTGTTTTTTTCTTCTTCTTTGTACAGCCTGGAAACCTCCTGAAAGATCACAGACTCTGTCTCGTTACCTCTTCGCTAGAAAAGAAAGCCGAGCTGGCTGCAAAAGCCGAAAAAGAGAAAGAACAAGCTCAGGTTAAAGATCTAGAAGACAACCCTGAAAAGAAAGAAGAGCAGATGATAAAATCTGAGAAAGAAACAGCTTCAGAAGTAGAACAAACCACGGAGACGGTTGAAAACGACGGGGAGAAGGGAGGTAGGAATCTGATAAGTGCTTCCACAGCGTATCATATTGCAGCCACAGCTGCTTCTTATTTGCATTCTCAAACAAAGAGCATTATTCCTTTCAAATCTTCTGAAAACAATAGCGTTGAAGTTGGAATTACGAAAGCAGAGGTTGCTTCGTTAATGGCAACCACTGATTCGGTGACTGCTGTGGTTGCTGCTAAAGAAGAAGTCAAACAGGCAGTTGCAGATGATCTGAAGTCACTGCATTCATCACCTTGTGAATGGTTCATATGTGATGAGGATGATGAAAGTACTAGATACTTTGCCATTCAAGGCTCCGAATCACTTGCATCTTGGCAAGCTAATCTTCTTTTTGAACCTATTCAGTTCGAGGTAGAACTTTTTTGAATATCTGTTCTGTAAATTCCATTTCGTTTCATTTTATATGTTTACTAAATTGCTGTAATGTTCACTGTTCAGGGACTGGATGTGATTGTCCATAGGGGTATATATGAGGCTGCGAAGGGTATTTACGACCAAATGCTGCCTGAAATCCATGCACATTTTCAACGACATGGTGATCATGCAAAGTTTCGGTTCACCGGGCATTCGCTTGGTGGAAGCTTATCATTGCTTGTAAATCTAATGCTGCTAATAAGAGGGCAAGTCCCACGCACTTCATTACTTCCCGTAATAACATTTGGTGCACCCTCGGTTATGTGTGGTGGAGACCGTTTGCTTCATAAACTTGGGTTACCAAAAAGTCATCTTCAAGCAATCACCATGCACCGTGACATTGTACCCCGAGCTTTTTCTTGCAAATATCCTAGTCGTGTGGCTGAGCTTCTTAAAGCAGTAAATGGGAATTTTCGAAACCACCCCTGCCTCGATAACCAGGTAGAAAAATGAGTACTACATTGTATATTCTTGCTGTTTGGCTGTTTGCCATTGTACCCTTGTAGTATTATTATTCAACTAATTTGTAAATATCTGTTTTTGTGGCAGAATTTGTTGTATGCTCCAATGGGGGAACTCTTGATTCTGCAGCCAGATGCAAAGCTTTCACCCAACCATGACCTGCTTCCTCCGGGTAGCGGTCTGTATGTTTTGACCTCATCAACATCAGATGTGACCGAGGCAGAGAAACAAATGAGAGCTGCAAAAACTGCGTTCTTAAACACACCACACCCGTTAGAGATCTTGAGTGACCGCTCTGCATATGGTTCAGGCGGTGCAATCCAGAGGGACCATGACATGGCATCATACTTGACGTCAATTCAGAATGTGATCCGTCAGGAGCGGAACCGTGCAAGAAAACATAGGCGGGAACACCGGAGACGGGCTTGGTGGCCCCTGGTTGCACCACGTGGCAACGAAATGGGTCGTATGGGTCCAGGTCAAAGTCAAGGTCAGGTTAAGTTCACGAGAGTGTTACATACGGGAAACGAATCTTTGAAAAGATTCGCGAGGCTGGTTGCTTCCTATCATATGGGTTTGCTTGTAATACTGCTGCTCCCCGCAAGATCGTTGCTTGCAGATGCGTGTAACGTGATTCGACCCGTTTAAGAATTTATAAAATTTTACCATGAATGGAAGAAAAAAAAAACAAGTATTGAAAAATGTTTTTGTTGGAAGTTTTTTTGGTTAAGTGATGCTTGTACGAAAGTAGTATAATATCTTGTATAGGTGAGTAGTAGTTTTGGACTTTACAAAAAGTGATAAGGACCACAGGTGGATGGAGGAGACAAAACAGAGGTCATGGTCTGGAGTCCGGACCCATGGTTCCAAGAAAGCCGGTGAAATATCGTGATTTAGTCGGCCAACCAGCCAGTTGGTTCATTGAAGTAGATATTAAATTCATTAATTGTGTACACGTAGCTCGGCTTGGTGGGATTTATACACAATGTCTCCGCGGTTCTATTTTCCTCACGTGACATGCCAAGCATAAAGATCTCATTACAACCCACGTTAGGAAAGTAACAAAAATAATACACATAGGGCATGTATAATTATTATTTATTAAACAAAACAAACATCTCATTAAAATCTTACTTTTCTAGCAGGCAGAGTATGAAAAGCGTAGGATGGAGACAAACTTTTTCTTTAACCCCGAGAGTAGAGACTAGAGAGACTCTCTTAGTGAAAATTGAGTTTGAAAAATGAAGTATATATTAATCCAGTTTAAAATGACAGATAATTATATTTAACATAATTGTTATCGTCAAACGGTCAAAGTAGTTATACTTGACATGATTCTTATTCACAAACGGATAGTTTAATGGTAAAGTGATGATTTTACAACCAAAAGGTTATGAGTTCAATATTATAGTATACAACGTAATACAACCATACGGATATGGTAATTTAGCCATTCAAAATAAAGAACATAAAAGTTGTTATAATGAGACTAGTGAACAATCGTTAACATCAACATCGACTAAGACATTATTTCTATAACCCGGAACCAAAACGACCAATTTATGATCAAACATTTAGCTATTAGCTATTAAACAACAATCATGTATATTTGCAAAAATACAACATGATGATAATGAGTATGTCTTATGAGTTCAAGGTTACAAATCCATATATTTTGAAATACTATAACTGACAAAACATGTCTAAATGTATTATATACGTCAGATACGACACAACACGATTAACATGGGTACTAAACCCGAACACGACACGTAATTGTATTGTTTTTTTAGACATGAACACGAGTATGTTTATAAATGTGCTACACTACACGACCTATTTAGACACATATCCTAAAAATGAATATAAAAAATAAACTAACGAAATATAAAACGGAAAGAGTTGACGGATTTTGAAGAATCTAAGCTGTAATAGTTGCTAGGGCGGTGAAACTCTCAATTTATAAAAGAATTTTAACTTTTATTATGTGTTTAGTTATTACGAAAAATCATTAAAATTACTAATGTGTTTAATCGCGTCATAAACATGTTAGACGATATGAAATCTGTCTAAACACGATTTTAATCTTGTCATAAAAATATGAACTTGTTTATGATACGAAACATATTAACTCAAATCCAAATCCAAACCTGCTTAACTCCGGTTCGTATCATGTTAATATGTCGTTATAAATAATTATGCCTATGAACAATCTCCTTTGTGGCAAGTTTCTAAATTTATTATAGAACACTTTAATGTTAAAAAAATTAAAAAGTTAAAATGCCGACTATCGACACCAAAAGTTGAATGATAGGAAGTTGCAAAGTGAGAACGACGTGGAAGATTTAGCATAAGACGCGTGGCTTTTGACTAAGTGGGCGGGAAGATTTAGCATAAAACTTTTTGTTTCCCCCGCTCTGTTCAAATAAAAAACAACGCCAAAATTCCCTTTCTACCCCCTCCTCCTTCCCCGAGAAGCTTCGCATTTCAATCCCTTCATTTCACTTCATTTCCTTTTCAAACCACCACCACGTTTCCGATTTCCGCCCAAAATGTCCGGATCAACGATCCAAAACCATCAAACCTCACCGTTACTCCGTCAATCTCAACCCTTCACTGGTATCCGCTTTGTTCTTCTAGGATTCGATCCTATAAAAAAATCTCAGGTTCCAAGTTTTATACTCTTGTTTGTTGATTTCACCATATTTATTAGTATGATTGCTCGATTCATGTGCTAGGGCGTATAATTAGATTGATTAGTTACGGCTTTAGTTGATTGCTCGATTCTGCAGAAACTGTAACCTAATAATTTCACAGGTTTCACGGAAGCTTGTTAATGGAGGCGCGGTTGATGCTGGTCAATATTGCCCCAATTGTACTCATGTTATCGTGGATAAGCTTGTCTATGTATGTTTACTAACCCTAGTTCTTATGCCTACTTCCTTGAGTCCTAATTTCAATTTCCATGTTTTGTCTCTTGTTTACAATAAGCCTAGGATTAATCGGGATTAATTAGGTTTAATCAGGATGCAATAGTGGTTAATCGGGAAAAATCGGAAAAAGTTGCTAGGCCGCAGACTACATATGTGTGCCTAGGCACAGATTAATCGCCGACTAATTCTGATATACAACACTGCTTGTTTATCTTTGTGTTGTTGGTATAATGTGGCCAACAACTATAATGATTCAGTTATAGTTATATTTGTGTTTCATTTTGGCAGGATGATCCCCCATGTGTTACTGCAAGACAAGAGGGAAAGATATTAGTCTCTAGCCTATGGCTTGATCACAGCTTTGATGTGGGAGCACCTGTGGATACAACCTTTGTCAGTACCTAAGTTCGATTCATGTTTATATGTGTTGTTTTAGGATGTGAAAAGATCAAACAACATGTCTTACTGCTCTTGGTTTAAATTATGAATCTAATGCAAAGATGAATGACTTGTTCACAATGATGTTATTTTTGTGTCTTTATCAGGTAATATATGCACCAGTGAGAGATTTTAACGGAATTCCGGGTGCAAAGTCACTGCTTATATGTTTAACAGGATATCAACGTGAAGATCGGGAGGATATTATGGTTAACCTATTTCCAAGCCTCTATCTGTACTGCAAACTTTCTTATCATATAAGAGAATGGATTTACATCATCTGAAATTGTTGTAATGTTCTTTATTTCAGACTATGGTTGATTTGATGGGTGCACGGTTTTCAAAACCACTTATAGCAAACAAGGTCACTCATCTTATATGCTACAAATTTGAAGGTGTGTAACTTATATGCTCTTTGATGACTTCAAGTATATCGGAGTAAGTTTATTTAGTGATTTAAAAAAAAAAAGAATGAAAGCTTCCTTGATTGTAACACTATAAATGGGATATCTAGTTATTTTCATGTTTATTTTGACACATCTATCGTGTATGAGAATTGAAGGTTTTTGAGTTCAGAATAGGAGTTACTAGGTCCCCATTGTCACCTGCTCATGTAATTCCTGTACCATGTATCCGTTTTCAGAAACTGTTTTTCTTTATAGGAGAGAAGTATCTTCTTGCAAAGAAAGTGAAGAACATAAAGCTTATAAACCACCAATGGTTAGAAGCCTGGTACTGATCTTGTTCACCTACTTTTTATGTTTTATAGGCTAGCTCTTCCTTAGACTTTGTTTTACTTCAGTCAGATGATTTATTTATCGTGCACCCCTATTTTTAAGTTGGCATAAAGTGTAAACCTCCTTAAATTTATTCCCGTTTATATATTTTTTTCCAGTTTAAAGGCTTGGGAGATTGTACCTGAAGCAAATTATAGTAAGAGGTAAGACCATACACACATGCTCTTTTACATGATGACATGTAAAACTTTCTGTTCTATTATGTGATATAAATGCGTCTTTGTAGTTATTAACCCAAACCTCATTTCATCTTACTATAGTGGTTATGAGTTGGAGATGGAGGCTGAAGCCAAGGATTCTGAAGATGAAGCGGAAGGCGTTACCACACGGCACAATGAGGGAAAAATAGCAAGCCCCCATCAGTCTCTATTGTCAAAGCAGCAGGTCTCAAATACCTTATCAAATACTATTGCTTCTAACTTGTTTAGTAACGCCCAAGAAACAGTGTCAGTAACTATGAAGACCACATCTGATCAATTTCCTAATTCTCATGAGACTAAAATTAAGCATCAGGACACTGAACATGTTATTGGTGCTACCTCTGAGTCATTTAATCATTATGGAAAAACTGTAAGTAGTTCACCAGCCAACAAGTCGTTTCGCAATGAAGCAAAGACGGTCATATCTGCAAGTTTCTCAATGAAAGAGCCAGTTGGAACTCCATCTCCAAAAATAGAAATGAAAAGTGATACAAGCAGTTCTAAAAGACTGAATAAGCTTAATCTCGATGATGCCTTTGATATGTCTTCCTCTTTGGTACAAAAAGTGACGCCTTACAGTGGTCCTGTGTTCTGTCCAGAAAATGAGCAAAATGCATCTTCTACTAAGGGGACAATGGATATTTCTCGTGGTGGTTTCAAATTAAAGCAGATCAGTCAAAATAACGATATGCATAGTGCATTTCCGGAGTTGAAAAAAGATCCTCCAATTGAAATGAGCCCTGCACAAACCCCCTCCAATATTTCTGGAAGGAAGCCCTCAAGTTCCAAGGGTAAAAATGTTATCTGTGACGTGCCCATCTCAAAAACTCCCCCTTCGGAGATTGAAGACCTGGATGCAGAGCAAAGGCCACAGGAAGAATACAAGGAAACAAGCTTAACTACAAGATCTAATAACAGAGATGTGGATATGGCAGAAAATGTGACGCAATCGCCTTGTGCAGTTAGTTCAGATCTTCAGAAATCTAGTACTCTGAATTCAGATATCAATGAACAAAGTGGTGGATCAAATCCAAAACCTGTCAGAAAGAAGTCAATTAGCAAGAAATTTTCGGCTCCTAAACTTAGTAAAAAGAATACGGTGAATCAAAAAGGTTCAATCTTTTTGAAAAACACAGAGCTGGGGATTGATGATGAGAATTTATTCAAGTATGAACAGCTTGAAAAAGTTTCTTCAGCGGCCAAATCAGGTATTGAAATAGAAATGGGGATTGAGAATATTTCTGAGAACAAGTCTTTAGGCATGGATGATGAAACCGAGCCCCCAGATGATAGAGATGAGTTGAGCAAAGAAAAGTATGAAGATGGTGAACCAAAAAGTATTGCTGATGCACTGATGGAAGAAAAAGCAGAAGAGAATGTAGATGTCTTAGATCCAAGTACTGATATAAATAATGACCATTATGATCTATTGTCTATCAAGCAAAAAGTTCCGGTGAACAAATCTCACGGAAATACTGAGGATGTTGCAAGTGAGACCCCTCGGACTAAAAGAAGCAAGAAAAACACTGCTCTTTCTATGAATGAGGTGAGCAATAAGAAGTCTGTTAACAAGTATGAACTCGTGATTGACAATAACTACGGGAACCAAGACATTAGGGAAGAAGCAACTCCAAATCGAGCTAAGAGAGCACATAGAAATGTAAATGATTTAGAGAAATCTACGGAAGTGAAGAAAGCAGATGTTTCTAATAACCCTGAGCATAATAATGATGAAGGGGATGATGATGTGAATGCTTACATGGATATAGAGAATGTTGTGAACAAGAAGGAGACCCCTAAGAGAAATAAACATGCACCGAGTAAAACTAAGAAAGATGTGAGCAAGAGAACAGTAACTGACATGGAAGAATCTGTGGAAGTAGAGAGGGCAGAAGGTGTTTGTAATGATCCTGAGCATAATAATGAAGATAAAGATAATGATCTGCCTGGCAAGGATGCTGACATGTATACAGAGAATGTTCTGAACAAGAAGGAAACTAAGAGAAATAAACGTCTTCCGAGTAGTTCTATGAAAGATGATGCCAAGACTTTGAAAAAGAAGGGACAGCCAACATCTAATCAGGCAGTGAAAGCGTCAGGTTTCAAAGAAGTACAAAAGGAGGATGATGATGTCGATGCTTTCATGGATATAGAGAATGTTGTGAACAAGAAGGAAACCCCTAAGAGAACTAAACATGCACCGAGTAAAACTAAGAAAGATGTGAGCAACAAAACTGTAAATGACTTGGAAGAATCAGTGGAAGTAGAGAGAGCAGAAGGTGTTTGTAATGATCCTGAGCACAATAATGAAGATGAGGATAATGATCTGTCTGGCAAGGATGCTGACATGGATACAGACAATGTTCTGAACAAGAAAGAAACTAAGAGAAATAAACGTCCCTTGAGTATGTCTAAGAAAGATGATGTCAAGACTTTAAAAAAGAAGGGACAGCCAACATCAAATCAGGCAGTGAAAGCGTCAGATTTCAAAGAAGCACACAAGGAGGATGTTGATGTGGATGCTTACATGGATATAGAGAATGTTCACGAGAATGTTGTGAACAAGAAGGAAACTAAACGAAGCAAACATGCACCGAGTAAAACTAAGAAAGATGTGAGCAAGAGAACCGTAACTGACTTGGAAGAATCTGTGGAAGTAGAGAGAGTGGAAGGTGTTTGTAATGATCTTGAGCATAATAATGAAGATAAGGATAATGATCTGTCTGGCAAGGATGCTGATGTGGATACAGAGAATGTTTCTAACAAGAAGGAGACTAAGAGAAATAAATGTCCCTCGAGTAGGTCTAAGAAAGATGACACCAAGACTTTAAAAAAGAAGGGACAACCAACATCTAATCAGGCAGTGAAAGCGTCAGATTTCAAAGAAGCACAAAAGGAGAATACTCAAATAAATGTTGATGATCAAAGTGCTCGCAATGATCCTGGGCATAAAAATAAAGAAAAAGACAACGATCGAGCTGATAAGGATGCAGACATGGATACAGAGAATGTTCTGAGCAAGAAGGAAAGTAATAAAAATAAACGTCCATTGAGTAGAACTAAGAAAGATGATGCCAAAACTGTTACGAAGAAGGGAAAATCAACATCTAGTCAGGCTGTTAAAACATGTGATTTGGTAGAAGCACAAAAGGAGATTGTTCAAAATCATGTTGATGTTCAAAGTATTGGTAACAAACATGTGTTTAAACCGGCTAAAGAATTCCCTGAAAAGAATAGTGATAAGGCGAATTCAGATGTTTTAAAAGACGAACCTATGTGGTTTATATTAACTGGACATAAGTTGCAAAAAACGGAGTTCCAGAAGATAATTAGGCGATTGAAAGGAAGAGTATGCAGAGTTACTCATAGTTGGTCTTATCAGGCAACTCATTTCATTGTCCCTGATCCTATAAAGAGAACTGAAAAGTTCTTTGCTGCTGCTGCATCTGGAAGGTATAAGTCCTTTTGACTTTTAACTTTCTTGGTCAAAGTACTCTTCTGCAAAAAAATGAAAAACTCTCTTTTTTTTTTCCAACTGAAATAATAGGGCAAACTGTAAGAAAAGGAAACAAACTTTACACCTTTTCTGTTTCTTTACATCCAACTGAAATAATTTAGGTGTCCCTGTCTACATACGATTAAACTTGTATTGTTCTCATTTTAAATCAGTGAATATGCAGTAGATATACACGAAATTCATACTTAATTACTTACAATACTAATCTGCTTATGTCTTATTACTGATTGTCGTGGTGAAACTTGATTAGCGGCTAGCAAGCCATCTTTATGTTGATTTAAAGGACAAAATGTTGGGTCATCATATTTTTTGTTTTAGCGTGATATGTTACAATCATTTTTAACAGAGTATCAATTTTCAAACTTGTTGAAATCAATGCCTTTTTTAAAAATTTATTACATACAAATCATTTTTTGCATGTGGCAGCTAACATGACATGGCATCTAGCGAGGTTGGTTGCAAAACTTGGTAAAATTTAGGCCTAACTTAAAGTTGGTTGCTGAAAATTGAAAATTTTACAAAGTTCCTTTCTGTTTCTTACAGTTTGACCCATAAAAATGTTCTGATCAACTGCACCTGTTTTAGCTATTAAACGTTTCAATGCAGGTGGATTCTGAAGACCGATTATTTATCTGCTAGTAACCAGGCAGGGAAATTCCTACCAGAGGAGACTTATGAATGGCACAAAAATGGCCTAAGTGAAGATGGTCAAATTAACTTGGAAGCACCAAGAAAATGGCGGCTTTTGAAAGAAAAAACTGGCCATGGTGCATTTTATGGGATGAATATCGTCATATACGGGGAATGCATTTCCCCACCTTTGGTATCTTAACATCATCCTATAATCTTAATCATGATAATATCTTAACAGTTTTCAATTTTCATATGTTTTGTTCCGTATCTTAATTTTTCAGGATACTCTAAAACGGGCGGTGAAGGCCGGAGATGGGACCATCTTGGCAACATCCCCGCCATACACCCGTTTCTTGAACACTGGTATTGACTTTGCAGTTGTTAGCCCCGGGATGCCACATGTCGACATGTGGGTGCAGGAATTCTTGAAACATGAGATACCCTGTGTATCTGCTGATTACCTTGTGGAATATGTATGTAAACCTGGATATCCTCTTGAAAGACATGTTCAATATGATACAAATGTTTGGGCGGAGAGATCATACAACAGTTTAAAGAACCGGTTAGAAGAAGAGATTTCTGAGCCTAAAACCCCAGATTGTGATGACGTGGCATGTGAAGTGTGCGGGGCACATGACAACGGTGAGGAAATGCTGATCTGTGGGGATGAAAGTGGGTTGATTGGGTGTGGTGTTGGCACACATATTGGCTGTTGTGATCCACCACTTGAAAGTGTACCTGAGAATGATTGGTTTTGTTCCAAGTGTTGCAAAAAGCCCAACAACAAGAAGCCCAATAACAGCAAGAACAAAAGAGGTAGCAAAAAGAAACGTTTTGCATCCTGAACCCTAGCCATTTGGTCCTGGTGTGAATCTGTACATATTTAGTCAGCTAGTAACTAGTTATGTTATGCTTATTGGATTCCATATTAAATGTGAATTTAGCCCTTTTTATTGTGCGCAAAGGAGAGTTTTTATGGCTGAATTTCTGACAGATCATGGGCTTTGAAAAGTTATACAGCAGGCCCTGAGTGACAGCCCATGATTCAAAACATTCTAAGTTATATTTTATTATTGATTATCATATTAGAGGTGCAAATTTAAAACCGGTTTTTCGTTCCAATCCGGTTTCAAAACGAAACTGAAACTGGTTTCACCTGAACCGGTTGTACCTAGTTTGTACACATTGTCTGAAGAGTCGATTTGTAAGCATTAGTTTTAAGACCTTTAATACAATCATTTTAACCTTAATCTTTTGTATATATAGTCTTATGGTGTGTTATAAACATTATCCCATTTATCTATCTTTCAAAACACTCAAACATGGTAATTTTTTCACTCCAAATGGCAAGTTCTAGTGCTCAGAGTAATGCCAACGTTGTTGGTGTACATTTTAAATTGGTTGAGCTAAAAAAACGGTCTTTAACAACTTGTGTTTGTAATGTTTTAAATTTGAATCCAATAAGAAGTATGTTTTATTGGTTTATATAATAATTAAAAAAAATTAAGCGGAAAAACCGGTTCAAATCGGTTTGGGTGGTTCGACTTCTATCCCCTGAAAACCGGTTCTCAAACCAAATAGGTTCATATATAAAACCGATTTTTGCACCTCTGTTATCATATATGTTATTTAAAACTATTATCTTTATTCATTTCGTAATATTGTATAACATATGTTATTATTTGTGTTGAAAACAATACTACCTTTCATTTTAACATAAAGCCCATTAATACTAATACAGTTCATTTCACTAAATAAATGAATAAACAATGTGTTAAAACGGTTTAAAGATGATATTTTCCAAAAATTCAGTCAAGTGTGAATGGGCAGCTCACGAGCCGACTTAAGCTACAATGAGCTTAACTCGGCTTGGTTTTAATTTTATCAACGTACCTCTGTTTTTATTGATTAAATGGTTGGAAGGTCTTGACTGAAAACGGAATAAGGTCTTGACTGAAAATGGAACAAGGTCTTGTCAGAAAATGTAGAGCTAAATCATTTACTTGGATTGTAAAACGCTAACTAGCAAACTGGCGTTGTTTATAAACCGAGCATGTCTGGCTCAACTTATTCCGGGCCATATGATCTTTAGCTAATATGGATGCTGTCCACACGTTGGCACCTTCGATTTGACTGGTCGTGGCTTTTTGTGACTATAAACGTATGTCAGGTAATGAACGTTTTAATTAAGTGATCAAAAAACACTGAAAAATCGTGTCGTAAATAGGATAGGAAAAAGTTGAGGTATAAGCCAAGCTTAGTCGGCTCGGCTTAGTCTAAACCCGAGTCGACTAACAGTTATAAGTGTGGAAGGTAATATACTAATATCAGCATTAGTCGATGGACTTGCATGTAAGACATTATTTATATACATTAATGTATATTTCGGTATATATGTATATAAATATAATTATGTCCTTTAATAATTTATTTTAAATAATCAATTACGTATTTAACCCTATCTGGCATTATTTGATGGGCATAATTGCCCTTATTAGATAGACTAGGGTTTCCCCTTGGGTGTATAAATAGGGCCCTTAGGGAGAGATTAAAGGTTAATCACCTACCACCTAATTCGACCTCTCTCTTCTCTCTCGGCTCTCTCTCTCTCTCTAGTTCGTGATTATTCACGAACTCTTTCTCCCATCATTAGCTATACACCCTAAAGGGGAACCAAGGCTATTAACAGGATGGACAACCTGACTGCTGCTGATCTCAATCAGTTCACCACAGGTAATCTTTACATATTATTATCTGTTTTATATTAACGATTTCAGGATTCGATCAACATTGCACAGTTACATGTTCTTGAAGGGAGGCTTGTACATCGGCCACACCATCTTTATTTCATTGGTCCAAAAGGAAATTCACAACCATAGAAAAACCATTAAGTGTCGGGATAGAACCTATGTGCTTAAGAGACTTTAAGATCCAACTCTTATTATCCATGCCATTAAACCGAGTGTCAACGGTTGATAGGATATTAACCGATTTTATTTTGTTGAAAACGAAATAGAAAATCTAATTTTTTAGTGTTTTAGAAGTGTGAACATGAAATTTGAATTTTTTTTGTTATTAGTCGATGGGACAAAAACCGCAAATAAATAAGTATAGGAACATTTTGTTTTATATAAAAAGTTATATTCGGTAAGTATTTTTTAATTAAAAGAAAGTAGAGAATAAAAATGATGATACCATTGTAGCATTGTCTCAATGGTACCGGTGTTGTTTGGACTTTGGGGAAACCCAGGTTCAAACCTCACTGTTGGCAAATGATTGATGACCAAGGGCAACCTTGGTTCGAGTCATGATGCCGACCGGTTTTACCCAGCACGCACGTTACTCCAGATAGTTCTGCTATTGTGGAGGCTTGCAACTGTCTAAGCTTGGGTTGAAACCTACGGGTTACAACGAAGGTCCCATGTGGGCCTGCTAGACAGTCGCATGGTTTTCCCGGGGAACGTCCATATGCCCCACACGACCCCAGCTGAGGCACGGTTAGGACACTCATGTCTGGCTGTCTGTGGGGTGGACCCTCATCTCCTCCTCTACGGAGGTAGGATAGGTGCGCGATGTCCTAACCCATCGTGACCAAACATCGCCGTTCCAAAAAAAATAAAAATGATGATTGGGCCACATGGGAAGCCCTTACATCATCATATCTGGCCACGACTTCTCCTCTTTCCGATGTTTCCAACATTCAAACATCACGTGCTATTTTTATCCAATTACACTCTCAGTCCCTTGGCTTTCCAATAATTATAATAAGTTCCAAACAACTTCTAATATTATTCCTAACATAAATCATAATTATCCTCGTCTCTAATTGAAGTTCTTGATGTTTAGAGGTGTTCAAACCTCGTTATTTTTTCAAGGGGTTTGGTTGGGTCAAAATTTCTCTAAACTAGTTCTTGGTCGAAGGGTTCAAAGTTCAAAACTGATTTTATTGGACATTTGATAGATTTGAAAACTGGTTTGAAAACCATTTTTTAACTGGTTTTATTTAAATTTAACATGTTTAAAACTGGTTTCAAAACATAAGAGTAAATATAAGTTTCAAATCTACGGTTCTGATTAGTTTCTTTCAGTTTCGATTCTTATGGTTTTTATCCGCTATTTATTTCATGTTTATAATGTTTCGTTCTAGATAATATTAGATTTTTTTTATCATTCAAATTGAACTAGTTTTGAAACATAAATTTATGAAGATGTAATATGTTTACGTTATTTTTTACTATTTACATTAATACTATAATTTGCAATGCAATCTAGTCTAATATAGAATAAAAAAGTTTAAAAAACTAAAGTGGATACCACGTGAGCAAAATTCCCTTTTCTTCTGTCACAAGTAATATTAAAATGCCCTCTCATGGAGAAGTATCATATGCTCATCCCCGCTTTCTTTATTCTTTTTTTAAATAATTATTATTCTTTCATCTTTATAAATCTATAGCCCAAAAAGGACACTTTTATTAATGCGACCATAACATCCAATTAAAATTCATGTATAACAACTTTAGAAAACGTTATTAACAATGATAAAACCGACAAACCAATAAGAGGACCGGGAACATGGTTTTATGGATGTAAACGGTAACACTAATATTAATTTTTTATTTATTTTTTGTTTGATTTGAATCTTACCTAATTCCGCTTGGTATTTTTTTTGCTTCCAACCAAATACAATTGTAGACCGAATAGCCGAAGCTGAATAAATTGAAATATTGAATAACTCGACCAATATATACTTCTATAAAGCATGTAGCTGCTTGTAGTTAGAGGTGTACATATCGGTTATCCGGTTTAAGAATAACAGATCGATTATTAGAAAAAAAACTCGTTTTTTTCAACGGTTCAGTTAAAACTTGTTTGTGGAACTCTAAAACCCAAGCTGATAAAGCCGATTTGCTTAGAAATTAATACAGTTAACCAAAAAAACTGGTCAAATAACTTATATTTTTAATAGGTTATTTAAAACCGATATTCCATCTTGAAACCTCAAACCTGTCCATAACCTATGTTTTGTATGGGTTTGTGACTGGTTTGTACTGTATCATTTAAAAACCGGTTCGGTTATCGGTTTGAAAACTAGTTCAGGTCGAGCAACCGGCTTTTTTTCACCTCTAATTGTAGCCCTACACTATAAACATCTTGAATTGAATAAATAAAGCAGTATACATTGCGTGGGTAGGGACGTGAGCCCACCCAAGCCGTTGAACACCGCTTCGTGTTGGCGTGTGGGTTGTGTTGTTTGTTTCACGTGGTGTTTTTTTTGAGTTTCTAAAAAATGTTTGTACCTAATACATAAATACTTGTACCCAACTCACATGTGTATATCCCTCATTTTTAAGTTTTCATTTGAGTCTGGTCACTACCTACGTAAAATGTGTTGGAAATTCAGTAACGATTCAAGTGATCGTTTAATTACAATACTGAAACAATAATGAACAAACAACAAAGGAGATAGAATAGAAAACGAAAACCCCCACAGAAATATGATCACGAACAACAGCAAACTATGTTCCTGCAAAACAGAAAACCACAGAAGGAAAAACGAGAGGAACCGGGCTTGTGTTTGACACAATTCCCTTAAACAGATTCGATGTCTGTTCCCAGGGTACACCGGTTCAAAACTGTGTGTACAGCCGGACAGGATACTTGCCTGAAACGAGACCGGAACGGAGGAGCGGTAGAGATCAGAGCAGCAGCAACAGCAGGACCAAATGTGTGTATTTGCGTGTATTCTTTATGCCCACAACTCGTGTACTTATACACGAAAAATAGACACACGAAAGGTCATTCATTAACTACTACGAGTTAATCCGGAATGAATGTTCCATTTATGTCCATTAAAAGACTAGGTTGGAAAGCCAAAGGTCATTTCTAGAATCTGCTAAAAACTTGGTTCGAAAATTAGCAAAAACGTGTTGTCACCGGACACACGTTTCGGAGCTGCATTCGTGTCCGCAGGTCGCGCGGGCACGAGTTCAGAATTTCGACCCGATTGGCCATTTTTCGCACCCCCCCCCTGCGCAAGGGTATGAGCTAGAGTAAAACATGACACAAGTGATGTCAAAGCCTTTGAGGTTTATCCTTATAAACCAATTACCCTTTTGTTCCCACACCAATGTGGGATAGCTCAAATCACATTTTTCCAACCTTGAACAAAAATTCTTTTGAGATAAACATCTCATTCACACACATTTTCCAACAATCCCCCACATGAATGGAGGTTGATCTCAGAAGTAACTTAATCCCGATCGAATTTCAACAGTTGAATCTTGCATACGATAGGTAGGTGTTACCCTTTGAACCTTCGCTCATGAAACACACTTAGTCTACTGGCTCTGAGTAGGCGGCGATGCCTTTGAACTCGTCTGCCGTTTGTGTAGGCGACAATGTGCTTCACACAAGACTCTCCTTGACAACATCAAGTCCTCATAGTTATGTTCGTTATGGTCATGAACATTAGCCTGGTTCTGCGAGAGCTCTTAGGTATTGTGCCCCCTCTCAATACCCTTCGAAGCGACCCCACTTCTCTCTCACATAGGTGATTCACCACGTGTGGCTGCCTCAGCTGAATCATTAAAAGCCATAGGCTTAACCTCGTACTTGTCACTTTTAGGAATGAACTAGGAGATGTATCGATTCCGATTATACATCCCCTTCTTAAAGTGCGTGGAGTTATCAATTCTTCCCCCCCCCCCCCCCCCCCCACAGTGACCTCACTAGTTCATACAATTAGGTTGTCCTATTGAACTCAGATCTTGGGATCTCCAGTCAACTGAGTTAGGTTTTCCTTCATATGAACTTTAATCTTTAAAGGGCTTCAGTCCCATTCCCATGCACGACTTCTGAACTACCTCTCTACTTAGGCCTTTTGTCAGCGGATCCGCAATATTATCCTTTGACTTCACATAGTCAACAGTGATAATTCCAGTAGAGATTAGTTGTTGTATCGTATTATGTCTACGTCTTATATGTATGTTCTTACCATTATACATTGTGCTATGAGCTCTGCCAATTGCCGATTGGCTATCACAATGTATACATATGGCCGTTGCCGGCTTAGGCCATCTTGGTATATCCTCCATAAACTGACGTAGCCATTCTCCCTCTTCACCAGCTTTATCTAAAGCGATGAATTCTGCTTCCATCGTGGATCTAGCAATAACCGTTTGTTTCGACGATTTCCACGATATGGCTGCACCTCCAAGTGTGAATACATATCCACTCGTTGCTCTGGAATCCTTCGTACCCGATATCCAGTTTGCATCACAGTGTCCTTTAATCACTGCAGGATATCTGGTGAAGTGCAGCGCGTAATCCCTTGTGTACCTTAGGTACCTAAGTAACCTAGTCACACATGAGTTGAACTTGGATTACTCGTGTACCTACTCAGCTTGCTTACAGCATATGCTAAGTCTGGTCTGGTACAACTCATCAAATACATCAAACTGCCAATAATTCTTGAATACTCTAATTGGTTAACAGGTTGTCCTCTGTTCTTAGCTAGATGTTGACTCGTGTCAATGGGAGTTCTAGCTACATTAGAGTCATTTGCATTGAACTTTTCAAGAATTTTATCCACATAGTGGGTTTGTCCTAAAGCAAGTCCACTTTGGGTTCGTGTGATTATAACTCCCAAAATCACATCTGCTAAACCCATGTCTTTCATATCAAATCTTGCTTTCAAGATGTTCTTTGTTGATTTTATCATTTTGTCATTACTTCCAGCAATGAGCGTGTCATTAACGTATAGACACAAGATGACATAACCATCTGGCGTGTCTTTCACATACACACACTTATCACATTCATTGATCTTGAAACCAGAATCACGCATGACATGATCAAACTTTTCATGCCATTGTTTTGGTGCTTGCTTTAGTCCATACAAGGATTTGACCAGTTTACACACTTTCTTTTCTTGTCCAGAGGCTCTAAAGCCCTCTGGTTGTTCCATGTAAATCTCTTCCTCTAGATTTCCATTTAAGAAAGCGGTTTTCACATCCATTTGGTGAACTTCCAAATTTCTAATGGCTGCAATGGCAAGTACCAACCTTATAGAGGTTATTCGAGTTACTGGTGAATATGTGTCAAAGTAATCTAGACCTTCCTTTTGTTTGTATCCTTTGACCACCAGTCTTGCCTTGTACTTGTTTATGGAGCCATCAGGCTTCATCTTCCTCTTGAAGATCCAACGATGACCTAGTGGTTTGCATCCCGGAGGAAGATCCACTAGTTCCCATGTATGATTTTGTAAAATAGAATCTATTTCACTTTTGATGGCCTCTCTCCATTGAGGTCCTTCTGAGGATGTCACCGCTTCATGGTACGTTTTGGGTTCACTTTCTACCATGTACGTGTAGAAATCAGGACCAAAAGACTTTTGAGTTCTAGCCCTCTTGCTTCGCCTAGGCTCAACATCTTCTTCCTCAGTTTGCTCGTGTTCTTCCGGAACACACTCTGGTTCTTCCGGAACACGTTCTAGTTCTTCCGGAACACGTGCTAGTTCTTCCGGAACTAGATCCTCATGAATACGTTCATCATCTGCCCCAAACGTATTTCCATATTCTTTTGTAATGCATGGAAATATATTTTCAAAGAATGAGGCATTCTTTGATTCCATTATCGTTCCTTTGCGAATATCGGGAATCTTTTGTAATGCATGGAAATATATTTTCAAAGAACCGGTTAGGGGATTTATATATATATTTTTTATAAAAATTGCTAATAAACTTGTACACCCCAATAAAAGTAGTTAAAATACAATTATAATCCACTTAAAAATAATATCAAATATGTACGTATTTCATAAGAAAATATAAGTTTTAAACTTTAAAAAATAATAAAAAATAAAAAAAAAGTAAAAAAAAAAACCAGAAAACCAGTTGAAGAAAACCGGTTGAACCGGAAAAAACCGGAAAACCGGCCGGTTCGAAGCGGGTCGGTTCAACCCAAAAAACCGGACATTAAAGAACCGGAAAGGTGGCCGGTCCCCAGTCGAACCGGTTGAACCGGCCGGTTCGACCCGGGTTTTAAAACATTGCTTGTAATCCTAATCAATTAGTCTAACGACCCAAACTAATTATTTAATTATATTCCTAACTTGTAAAACCGGCTTGCTCTACAAGTAACACCCCTAACCTTAACTGGTTAGGTGTGAACTTGACCTTAGCCGACTTACTAGTTCGAGACTCGTTAATTGTTACAACGTTATGAATGTATGTTTTTTTAACGGTTAAAATCATCACACTTCATTTTTGCAGGATTTAAACGTACCATTTATAATGTTTCATTTTGAAAAACAACAAAAACTAGTAACTATTAATCATATAACTTGATCAATGATTCTAATCACTTAATGTCATTTATGTAGTAAAATGAATGTTTTAAGGATTAATTATAAGGGTAAAAAGATAGAATGAGAGATCTTTTGGAATATCAATTAACAAATCCATAAGATTTTCCACTCTCCCCTATATATGGTTATTTCCTAATTTACGAAATATTGATCCCAAATTAAGAGTTAAATATATTTAACTGTAATCTTTAATCCTAATAAAACACTAAAATGGGTGCCACATGTCTCATTTCTAGAAGGTCCACATCAGCATTGACACATGTCAAAACCACATTCAAGTATAAATTTATTAAATTATCAATTAAGTATAATTACCAATTTTGTCAAAACAAAATTGCCATTTAAAAAAAATTAACAAACTTAATGTGAATTTAATAAATTAACTCAATAATTTGATTATTTTAAGAAAACTAATTAACAATTTGTCAAACATAACAAAATTAAATTATTTTAACCGCTTTTTTTTATATGAATCTAAAATGAACTCAACCCAACCCGTGTAATACACGGGTTACTAACCTAGTAAGTTATATGTTAACTCATATAAACCGATGATTGTGCATTTGTGCTTGAGATATTACACATCTATAGAAAACTAAGGTGCATAGATATTGAGATTACATATACGTAAACCAAATAATTAAATATCGAAATTGAATTTATACAGTTGTTTTTAGTTATCATATCCCCGTCCTTAGTAAAAATAAAATTAAAACTTTTAATATTTCTCTCATACAAAAATTATTTATTTATGAACAATGTGTTTTAAAAGGTTGAAAGAACACTTTTTATATATATATTATAATAAACTTAACTTCGTGTTATCATGTTCTTTGTGTTATATAATTGTCATCATGATTTTCATATTACGTGTATTTGTTGTGGTCTCCGGGTTCATCGTTTTCATCATGTTCATCGTGCTGATCGCATTTTATCGTTTCCATATATAACATTGAGTCGTTTGTTTAAGAATTTTGGTAGAATGAAAGAATTCGGTTGATTTTAGAAGATCAATGACGGAATGAATAAGTCGATAAAAAAAAAGTAGACATCAAATAAAACATACCTAGGGTGTATCAAATGGGACATCATGGAAACTAATTATATCTACAAAAGAGAACTTTATATATCTAGAAATAAAACACCAACATACCTAGAGAAAGTGGTACGTGTCCACAAAGAGGATATCATGATGTTTAAAGTGTGTATATATATCACAATTAACAATAAGATCAAAATTTTAAATTCTATAAAGCACAAATATTAGTATAAATATATATATTTATTCTTACAATCTAGAAATTAGAAATTGCTGTTAGAAAAAAAATGCCTACAAAGATGGTAAGTGTGCAGTGCACTTATACACCTTGAGAGGTGTGTAAGTAACATGATTATAACATAAATTTATATGGATACAAATACCACTTCCTTTTTAGCTTGTACAATATTTTGTTGTCTTCTTTTCTTGCACTTACCACTAGAAAATCTTGTTTGTATAATTGCTAGAAGCAGTGGCGAAACTTGAAAATATCAAGTGGTGGTCGGGATCTAATTTTTTTTCATAACGTTAATTTTTGGGTAAATGGGGGTCGAAACCGGAGTATATCAAAATTTTCTATACAAAAATTATATACCCCCTACATCGCAAAAAAAAATTCAGGGGGTCGGGCGCCCCCTCCCGCCCCTTAAAAGCTGCGCCCCTGGCTAGAAGAAAAGGTTTCGCGATGGTTAACGACTTGCCAAACGTGTGGAGAGTTCGAGGAAACGATAGAACATTTAATTTTGGAATGCAGATTGATGATGGAGGTTTGGGACATAATTGCCAACTAGTGCCAAATCTCTCATGTGTTTGCATTCACGTTTAGAGACTTACTCATGATGCCCTCCTTCGCAAATGGCACACAAGATTTCAAGAATACGCTAAACTTAGTTGTCCTGGTTATGAGAACATCGGCATAGAAGATTGTGAAAAACGCTAAAAGCACTGGGTTTCCTATGGATATCAAATCAAAGGAAAAAGAAGAAGCTCGAGTGAATACAATGATGTGCTATTGATATTGGTTAACATGGTGTATTATTCATGCCCGGTTTAGATTTTTGCCTTGTTATCTAAAATGTTTTTGTACTCTGTGTTCCATTATGATTTTAGATTTTTACCAAGAATAAACAAATATTTGGTGTTCAAAAAAAGAATATAAAATGATTGATCCGGCAGAAAACTAATCATCGATTACCGCATCGGTTGTATAAAAGAAATGTGTAGGATTTGAAAAAGGGAGGAAAACGTACATCAATATTTTAGGGAAGGGATCGATCATATACAGGCAAACAGGAATCCAATGTCACTGTGTATTTTACTTTGACCCACCCTCCCCCTGACAACTCAAAAAACTATTTTTAATTAATTTATAACATATATATATTTTATATATATAGATATTTTTTTTGAACGGCAAATTTGGATTACTGATCGTGTATTACACCACCCACCTGATCATCTCTAATCCTCATCAGGAGAAAACTCACCATAGGTAAGAAAACCACATGGCTCAACTTGTAACTCCTATTTTTATTTTTTTTATTACAAGTGGGACTTGAACTAAAGATGTCACATTTATAATGTTTTGGGTACCTCTCTCTGGACATCTTACCAATATATAGATATCATAGCCTCAACTCTCAAGTCTCAAAGAGCATTTGTATGGTTAAACATTAATAAATTAAAGCTTGACTTTTAATGGTACATGAACCGCAATGGTCTTTCAACAACAAATCATTAATATCCACTACTTTCTACATCTATCGTGCATCTTAATTCACTTCGTATTTATTAGACCACTTGGTTTGGGTGCTTAAAAGTACCATGAGTCCACATTATATGATAAAATCTCCGTTAAAAAAAAATCCGTTAAAAAAACATGATAAAATCACGTTAAATTAAAAAAAGTTTTAGTAGCTAAATTATCACATCTATTTTTTTTTTTATCCCCTTGACACCCAGGATAAACCAAGTGATCCGTTGGAATCATGTGTCATGCAACAGTCCATATCTATCACCTTAAAAACTAAGTTAAAGAACTAATGTGATCCCTCCGGACGATGTGTCCGGGATATAATACGGACTTCATGTCCATATTACATAAAATCACATAGACAAACAAAGTGATTCCGCCCAATGACGAAGGTTAGAAGGAACTGAGGGCCCTCGGAGTTTTCGTCCAGAAGCATCTATTTTCGTTTTACGCGATTTTATGTATAAAAAATTTATATGTATTGAGTATCGCCCTCTTGAATGTATTGCGTATCGCCCGCTCGGTAGAATTTTTGAGTCTTGCCCCTAAGGATTTTCTTTTAAGTTTCGTCATTGATTCCGCCAAGAATTTTAAGTTTCGTCATTGATTCCGCCAAGAACATATGTTCCACTTCCACACAAAAATTTGCATCTAAAAGCCATCATCAAATATGAAACAAAAAAACGCAAATGCCTTGAGCTCACTCATATATATGTTAGGGTGCAATAAATATACATATGGAGTTTCAGAACTTTAAGCTTTTATAACCTACTATTAAAAATATCTGAGAAGAAACAGAAAAAATGAACCATATCCTTTTGAATTGATAAATTGAAAACACATAAGTGACTGAAGATATCAGTGAGCAGCAGCAGCAGCATGCATAAGTAAATAAAGCCTGATCGAGGCGAGGCTTACATTAAAGAAGCTACAGTAATAATTTGGCACCCACACAAGACAAACCAAATCATTTCACCAACCACTTTAATTTTTACCATTCAACTTTTACCTTTAATCATATCATACTACTTCATAACGCCGGTAGCAATCAACCGCACATGTACCAACCCAAAAGGTTTAGGTAAAAAAAACAACAAAAATTTCCAGGCTTTTTTGGCTTCTTTCCTTTGTAAATTACCCCTCTTCCCTTTTGTACAAAAGTGACTTCCACGTTTATTTATAATATTAATCCTTCACCCGGCGCCGGCGTTCCCCCTGTGATCATGTTTCCGATTCCGGTCACCATACCATTTACATCTAACACGTCAAAGCTTCATACTTCACCGAAATCGGGCGGTTAAACCGCGCCTGCGACAATAAGTTCCCGACCACTGCTAGGTCCCTACAAAACACCCCTTGATACACTGATGCTGATTCCTTGTTTTCACAGTTTTTGTCTTCAATTTTTGTCACAGTTTGAATAGGTTCCTGATGTTGTAACTGCATTTCTTGTTGTAAAGCTGCAGAGGCTTTCTTCCTCTCTTTTTCTGCAGCCTCTTCATTTAAAATGATATTCATAACATTAGTGTGAGCTCTTTGGATCAATCTGTATAGCAATAAAGCAGACATCTTTGCTCGATCCCGAATCGAGTCTATATCAAGCTCACCGGTGAGCTCACACCGATCGATGAAACTAGTGGATTTATCCGGTTTGTGGCGCAGGGCAAGCAACAAATGCGCTCTCTCCAATTCGGACCGGGAACAGCCTCGTCTCAAACCGATTAGAGCATGGTAATCCACATTCCCTGTTCCTGTTTCACCGGAAGCGATTCGCTGCTTCAATTCCTGACTTTTGGACCCTAAGGAACAGAGTTTTCCAGGAATTTCGCGGTACCGGACGCTTTGACGTTTCCATGCAGGACCGGGGAGTTTCCGATCACGGAGAATTGAATTGTATAATAGTTTCAAGTGTTCGAGATCGTGAAGCGAGTCCGGGAGGCAACGAATGGATTCGAAAAGCGAAGCTCTGGTGCTTAGGGCTTCGATACACGACGGATCTAGAGCTAGGGTTCGGTTACAGTCTGCTATGGCTTCCGCGATCCGGCCGGCGGATTGATACGCGGCGGCGCGGTGCATGTAGCACTCGGCGAGGAATCCCTGGGGAGCGCCGCGTTTGCCGTCTACGATTTTGGAGAAGTGTCTGATTGCTTCGGTGTGTAGGCCGGCTTCTAGGGCGGCGATCGCGGCGGTTTTACGGCGGACGAGAAGCTTGATGTGACCGAGGAGGTGACAGATGCTTTCGGATTCTGTCCTTGGCGGCGTATGCGGTTGGTTGCCGTCGGTGATGATATCGGCGGAGAAGGAGAAGCTGTCGTCGGACCAGCAGATGCTTTCACGGCGGAATGCGGCGGAGGCGAGGCGTTTTCCGGTCTGGAGGAGGACCATGGCGTCCTCCATTAGACCTAGGTGGCAACACGCTTGACCTAATACCAAGTACCTGAAATCGTTGGGGTTTAACTCGGTCAGAACTCACTGAGTTACAACTCGTTAATATAAATAAAGTTAATAATAGTAACAAGCAGATTTGACTTTTTCGAAATTTTAAAAATAAAATTTGCCTGAAAACCATGAAAGTTCAATAATTATGGACGGTTTGTTTAGCGTAAACTAGAAGCTAATCTGTAGTTTATCGATATTAGCGATATAAGAAAATTCAAAATTGTAATCGATATTCAATGCATCAGAAGTAATGTATTTGAAATTGAAATTGAAATTGTAAAATTACCTCCATTGACCTTCTTTGTCGCCATTTTTACCCAGGCCTGCTTTGACCTTCTTCTTCAAATCAGAAACAGAGAAGCACTTAAACGACGGTTCATCATTTTCCGACGACAAGAGGTTAACTCGTTCTCTAGAAAGGGATTGAGAGTTTCCATCCGACGAGGAAGAAGACGACGTGGATGAATCATCGGAAGACATTTTCAGGCTAGGGATATAATCCTGAAGCATATCTGCAACTTCCTTGTATCTCCGGAGATACAGAAGAGATCTGGCTTTCAGCTCGAGCGCCTGCTCAAATCTCGGCGATAATGCGAGCGCTGCGTCAAGCAGATTGAGCGCCGAAGCAATATCGCTCTGTTCCTGTGACGAAATTAGGGTTCTAGCGTCTCTCACATACTTATCAACGATCTACACATACACATGAACAAAAAAAAATGAAATCAAACATCTAATCAAGTACAAATTCAATAGGTTTTGATGATTCATGATTCGCATTGAGAATCTGTACCTTTTTGGTGGTGAGCCACCAGTACTTGCGCTCAACACAGCCATGAGAAGGGGATGCAACCATTGTTGTTGTTGATATGTAGTGATCAACCATTAAAATCCCCTTTTGATGATGTGTGTGAGAAATGGGTGAATGAAAGAAAGAAAGAAAGAAAGAAAGAAATCTGGTATATTAATTTAGAGCGTGGAGAGAGATCGGGGAGGGTTATAAATGTAGGAGAAGGGGGTTGTGTGTAAATAGCGTGACAGCAGTGAAGAGAGAGAGAGAGAGAGAGAGAAAGGTTACGGATCATAGCTGGCACCACATCCTATCTCTCTCTTCCTGCTTAATTATCACTATTCGTCAAAATTACCATTTTGTCCATTCACATTTGCCTTTTTATATTTCAGAAATTTAGGAATTTATTATCCATTTTTTTACAAAAAATTACGAGTAAAATAGATAGAGATAAAAGAATAGGATGCGATAAGTGTTACCGTAAATAAAGAGTCCTGCTATTCGCACCGGTGCATTTATGGTTTTGCACCGGTCTAAAACGGGTCGCAGAGGCCTCCATGGGGCGTAGTCGCCACACCCTAATTAAAGAGGAGCAGGTTGCCAATTTTGGTAACTTTAGTTTTTTTTTTTCCTTTTTTTCCTAACAGTTTAACACTTTTTCTAACACAACATTTTTACTAACTCTTTTTTTAACACAACTTTTTTACTATCTCTTTTTCTAACACAATTTTTTACTTTTTTTTTTTATAGAAAACCCTTGTTTTATAACAAAATCATATTTTACAACCTTAATCAAACACTATAAACCGTATAACACGATATTTGTTACTCGTACTATTTGCTCGTTGCTCGTTTGTCCTTTTTAAAAAATAATACTCGTTATATGTTACTCGTTAGTCGTACTTTTTGCTCGTTGCTCGTTTTCCCTTTTTAAATAATAAAACTAGTTATTTGTTACTCGTTACTCGTACTCATCATATTTTCCTTTTTATTTTAATAACGTGTCGTATAAGTTTATAGTGACTATTACGACGTTAAAGAGGAGCAGGTTGCCAATTTTGGTAACTTTAGTTTTTTTTTTTTCCTTTTTTTCCTAACACTTTAACACTTTTTCTAACACAACATTTTTACTAACTCTTTTTTTAACACAACTTTTTTACTATCTCTTTTTCTAACACAATTTTTTACTTTTTTTTTTTATAGAAAACCCTTGTTTTATAACAAAATCATATTTTACAAAGGTAAACGCTGCGTTGGGGCCTCAGCGCCCCGTTTAACTTGTCCACGGATCCGTTTGGTACGTCCGGTGGAGACCTAAACGGGACGTTTATGTGTTCTAGATTTTAGCTTTTTAGTGTATTTAACCCGTATATTGATACGTATACACTCATATACATACATACATTCATATACATGTATAGATACATTCATATAAATAATTAGTATATATTATATTTGCATACATTCATATACACTCATATACATACATACATTCATATACACGTATCGACACACATGAATTTATTGATATAAATAGTTAGTGTATATTATATTTGCACTAAAACAAGATTTTACATTATCAATTGGTCATCTCTAATATAACATGAATTTTGGTGTATTTTACCCGTATATTGACGCGTATTTAACCCGTATACGCTCATATACACGTATCGACACACATGAATCTATTGATATAAATAGTTAGTGTATATTATATTTGCACTAAAACAAAATTTTACATTATCAATTGGTCATCTCTAATATAACATGAATTTTGGTGTATTTTACCCGTATATTGACGCATATTTAACCCGTATACGCTCATATACACGTATCGACACACATGAATTTATTGATATAAATAGTTATTATATATTATATTTGCACTAAAACAAGATTTTACATTATCAATTGGTCATCTCTAATATAACATGAATTTTGGTGTATTTTACCCGTATATTGACCCATGTATTTTACCCGTATTTTACATTATCAATTAGTCACTGGAAAAGGTAAATGGGGCGGGGAGATCTCCATGCCGCGTTTGACAGAGAATCTTGACTGAGTGGATGGGATTGGACTGGGCACACAGATTCTGTCGTGTACAGAACCCTAAATGGGGCGCTGAGGCCTAAACCCCCCGTTTAGGACCGGTGCAAGGAAAATTTTTTCCGGTGCAAATAGAACACGGCTAAATAAAATGAAGTATCGATTTAAATTTAGTTTTGACATGACATTGATTTGGTGTTAAAAATTCCTAGAATATGGATCATACCCTCGACCTTAATGGCGAACATAATAGAATTTTATGACGGGTTTCATTAAAAACTCTCGTTGCTTTCCTTGATTTGTAGATGATTAAATTGGTGTTTCACCATCGATCCGTTCACCTAAGCAGTGATTTTCTGAATTTCCATACTAGTACCTCGTGCATAATGTGTGTACGTGTATATAATAAAAGAATTGAGAAAAGGTGTATGTATTTAAAAAAAATCTCATAAAAAATAATATGAGAAGTTACTAAGGGCATTCTTAATAGTTATTTGATATTTATCTTTATATCTTATGAAAGAAAACACAATTATTTATAAAATTTAAATAATTTTTAAAAAATATGAAGATCTTATCCTTATCCTTAAAAACCAAATTGATTGGTATCTTTACCAAATAATATTTTAATTTGGAATTTTTAAAAAACATTCCATATCTCATTTTTTATCTTTTAAAACCAAATTGATTTGTATATTTAGCAATTTATTTTTTATCTCTTATAATTTAAGGATAATTAAAATAGACATTTTCTTAAATATAAAGAAAGATATATACAAATGTTTTAATATGCCTCTCGCAGTCTCATAAAGTTAAGGTTCACAAAAAAAGGTAATTAAGACTTTATCTATCACTAACAACTCTAGAAGAATAGATTTTTAATTCTAATTTTTTTTTGTAAAAATACAATATGGACATTAGTTTTAAAATTTTTAAAATTGTTTAATATATTTATTAATCTTTTTCGAACGGCAACATATATTATAAAGTAACCTTAAATTTGAAGAGATGTTTTCAATTATTTATCAATATTTTCAATGGAAATGGGAATTAAGCATCTCTTCAAGTTTCAAGTTTGATCAGGTCGTTGTCAAGAATCAAATCAATTAAAAGTCATCCAGTTTAGCAGGTAAATCCTCCGGGTTGTTACTCGTTTATGACCGATATATATAAAGCGTATTTTCCTTATTTTACTAGCAAAATTGATCCCACGGATCGCAGTTGACCAATTTAAAAAAAAATAATCAAAAGCTTGAATTAAAAAAAAACAAATTAGAAAAATACAAGAGATATATTATGATATAGTGTCCGAAGTTTATAAAAAAATGATAGAGATGAAAAGACATATTATATTTTTAACAAAATATATTTGTACTAATTTTCATATTTGGTCTTTTGGGTTTTAATAATAACATTTTAGACCGAAATAAATATGATGAATTTTTTGTATAGCAATTTATTCAAAATAAAATTTTCCAAGATGCCTTGGCAGCTCAACCCTCTAGCCCTTGGACTCTGCTTCTCTCGGGGCTGCCCCTTGGATCCCTTATTATTCATGATGATCTTCAAACAAAGCGATGGCCCTTGGATCCTATTAATCATGATAATATTCAAACAAGTGTGCACTCTTGATTGAATGTCACACGAAATCTCAGATTACACTGAAATATCCAATAAGGTTGAGTTGTCAACCTGCAAACAATACCCATTTAACAACCCTACTACTATCCACTTTTTTCTAAGTATCAGATGAATATACAAAATTTTCTTGCTTTTTTTTAATCGGATGTCTTTATTTTTTATGAGTAGATAGAGATGCACACTCGTAATAGCATGAGGTATACCTCCATGTTATGGAGGCATGTTATCCGCCACGTAGGCGCTGACTGGATAACATGCATCCATAACATGGGAGGGGTATACTCCCATGTTATCCCCCCATGTTATGGATTATTTTATTATTATTTTTTTTTTTGCAATTTAATTAAAAATAGAAATACAAACCTTTATTTAATTAAAATTAGAAAATACAAAATGAAAAATACATGATGAAAGTAAATAAAAAAACACTAGACGAAAAAAAAAACTAGCCGAAACGCTCGTTGATTTCGTCGATCAAATCATTCTTCAATTGGATGTGAACTTCTCTGTTTCTAATTTCTTGATTTCTTGCTCGTTTTTCATCTTCACTTATCTCGGGATAAACCGTATCCAGTTCGGCTTCGTTACACTCGCAAATCACCCATTCTTCATCTTCGAGGATCATGTTATGTAAAATGAGACAACCCTTCATAACCCTTGCAATTTTGTCTTGGTGTCATGATTTTGAAGGGTTTGCAATGATATGCCACTTTGCTTTTAAACGACCAAAAGCACGTTCGATGTCAGAACGAGCTGCCCTATGATGATAAGTGTACTTTTTGCGTCTATCGCCGATTGGCTTCGTAAATCCTTTCACAATCGTGGAGTATTCGGGGTAAATCCCATCCCCCAAATAGTAGCCACGTTTGTATGTCGACCCTCTTAATTGAAATGAAGAGTTGGGCTCGCATCGTTCGGTCGGACATACGCAAATACTCGTCAAAGCAATCTCCGGTAACACCGTATGCCATCATACGAAAAGCCGCCGTGCATTTTTGTAGAGGGGTGAAACCAATCCTACCCCTCGCGTCGGATCGTTGAGTGAACCACGGCATTTCTCTTGTCAAGTCGTCGACGATGCGTAAAAATAATCTCCGATTCATACGGAAACGTTGATGGAAACCTCTTCGGGATAGACGCACGTATCGCTAAAATAGTCATAGTATAGCATTTGGTGACCACGCTCACGGTTACGATTCAAACGAGCCCTTCGAGTAAGAACACGGTTATGTAACACCCCGATATTCACGTACTAGGTAACTACGTATCTTATTATGTTTACCTATGTGTTTTTATTATGAATATGTGTTAGGAAATAATGTTATATGAATAAACACATGTTTATATGATAAAAATGATGAACGGATTTAGAAATAATAAAACATGAATAATTACATGTTTTAATTGAAGATATATGTGCAAATACGTGTTTAAATAGTAAACGAATGAATCATAAGTGTCCCGACACTTAGAAGTTATTGAAAATGTATCCTAAAATGATTCCTAACATGAAATGATAAGTGTACTAAAGTATGAGGGGCTAAAACGTAATTTAGCAATAGTAACTAAACAAATATATATAAGTATATATATATTATCGAACGTATCCCGAGCCTTAGAAACCCTAGAAAATGTTAGAAATATGTTCCTTAATGTTTAGGGGCATAAAATAATAAAACTATAGAAGTTTGGGGGGGTTAAATTGCACTTTATAAAAGTCTAGGGGTTAAAAATGAAAAAAATCAAAATCTGGCCGGAATACCTTGGCTCGCGTATCGCGAGCCACCTCCATATGTTTGGCGCGATACGCGTGGGAAGCAGCAGCGCAGAAAATAGATCAGGTCCGATCTTTGGCCACGTACTTCGACTTGGAGCTCAAGTTTGGCATATCCAGATGTCGAATTCGACCAATTACTCACCATGGGACGTGTAGCAACCTTAGGGCGACCTTAATAGTATAAATAGGAGCACAAATCTGCCATTCAAACTCGCCAATTCACGAAATCAAACCCGAAAACCCCCGAAACGAACCAGCAACTTCGTCGATCGATTGCGAGCAAACGGTGAAGTGTTAGGAGTCGAATTTCTGCAGTCAAGCTTCTTTTGGTATGATTAATAATAACCTATCTCAGTTTTTGCAAATTCAATTTCTAAGTATGATTTCTAAAACTATGCTAAAATTAGCGTTCTTGAGCTTGTTTTGTCAAAATTGGGTGATCGGGTGGGAATTAGGGTCTAAATTTTTGTAGGTAATCATAATTTAATGTGTTTTAAGAAAGACCTAAGTTTATTTCACAATTGGAAAAGGTTTGGTTAAGGTTTTGTAAACGGGTCAAAATTAGGGTTTTCATGTCGTTATTCTGCCCAAATCGAGTAAACAGTTTTGAATTAAGCTTTGAGCTTTTAAAGGATGTTATAGAATGTTATAATGGATAATACCCTAAGTTAATTTGAATTAAAAATGAGTTTTGATAATAAAACGAGAAATTCATAAAATTAGGGTTTCTAAATATGATTATTTAATATAAAATAATCCGGAGGGTTTGGAGACTTGAATTTTGGTTTAGTGACATGTTTATACATATAATAAGTGTATATGAAGTTAAAATGAATAAATAATGAAGTATTGAAAATACCGAGTTAATCGGATATTAGAAGTTCGTGCGGACCGGAAGGGTAGGCGCCTGTACACTGGGTTTCTGGCATAGCGGGGGTGTCGCCATCCCATCTGGGCAATGGCATCCCAACACTGGGCGACCCCGGAGTGAGCGTCTACTTATAGGAATGCGCGTCTTCATAATTATCACATAAAAGAAGATAATATGCCTCCAGGGGCATTTTGGTCATTTTGACCCTTAAAAGTATATAAACTTAATAATATACATTATTAAGTAGATAAGGTATTAAAATAAACATAAGAAGTGTTTATTATATAAAACCTTGCGTTAACATCATACAATACGCCATTAGGTTAAATTGGAAGACGTAAAGGAGGTTCTGACTGAATTAATTGGCTTAAGAGAATAAGGTGAGTTCTTTGAGCCCACTTTTAAATGTTTTAAATGTTTTAATGTTTTCGGGCTAATATACATGCAATGATACATATTCAACTGTTTACTTGAAAAGTATTTGAGATGCCTTTACTTGTTTTGTGTTGATACACATACGTGAAAAAGTTATAATACTTATAACTGTTTTAAAGTTATTATTACCTGTTATTACTCTTTTCGGGAAGGTTATAATGAACGGGTAATAAAGAAGTTAAACTTTTAAAGTAAAGTTTAAAAAGAGGAAAATGAGTTTTTAAGGATAAAGGAAATGACCCTTGGGGTTATTTTAAAGAAGTTTTAAATCTAAGCACAGATTGTCTGGTAAGAGGGGGGTTGTACAATCCAAGCAGTGGAAATGAAGCCACTGGAGTAACGACGGTTACTCAAGAGGTCGGGAGGCGACGGCCAACCGAAAGGGGCTAAAGTAGTCCCAGAGGATAGACAATGCTTAGTAGAAGAGGTTTTGCTTATAATGTTTTGTATGACTTTCTTTATGCAAAAATGATTATTAGCAGGGAAGATGATTTAGAGTATTAAATGATTTTTAATACTGAAGGTTTAAATGTTATGTTTGGTATAATTCTTTTATGTCTTATATCCATTAAATGTTTATAAAGAAGGGGCCGTTAGGCCCAAATGTTTGAAGTAACCTTTCGAGGTTAAGGTAAAGTTTTAATACTTAGAACTCACCAGCGTAAGCTGACTTTTTAAAGCATGTATATTAGGTGAGGTTAAAGATCCAAGCATCAAGGGAAAGGCTCATGTTTGAGCAGAGTGGATGGGCAAGCTATTAGGAGAATGCTATACGGGCATGCTGGCTTAAGTAATGTAGATAGATGCATATCTATTAATCGTTGTCTTTTATAGTTATCGTTAACCGTTGTAGAAATTTTATCTTACTTGTACTTGGCATATAAATAAATAAAAAGTTTTAAATTTCCGCTGCTTTAGTTATCTCTGTTATACCTTGTGTTCATGAGTAAATCCGACACGTGACCCCTCCTGGAGCCAAGTCTGGGAGTGGGCGTCACAGGTTAGCTCCCGAATTCAATCGACGTTGAGCACGTTGAATCGCCGCTCGCATAATCATCTCTTCACCGTCGTCGGATGAATCGGAAAACTCGGATGAATCACTAGAAGTCCACTCCTCCATTTTGTATAAATTGTAGTTGGAATTTTTAAGAGAATTTAGGTGGAAATGGTGAAATGGTATAAAATATGAAGTGGGTTGATTTGGTTATATATAGGAGATTTAAATATTTGGAAAAAAAAAAGAAAAAAAATTACTAAACGGTCCATTTTTTGACCGTTCAACGGTCTTTTTCAAACAAGAGCGCCCGGCAAGCACTTAACGGCCCCTTGATCACGCCCCCATAACGCCCTAGGCGGGGCGGTGTTCCACGCCCGTTATACCGCTTGCTATAAGAAGGGTTGATATTTATAGCATGGGGTATACCCCATGTTATCAAAGCATGTTATCCCGCCACGTAGGCGCTGACTGGATAACATGACTTGATAACATGGGAGGGGTATACCCATGTTATGTGGCGTGATGTTATTATGTTGAGGTGACATTTTAATGGGATTTTGAATTAAAAATAAATTAAAAAATCAGTCAAACACCTCACTTCACGCCCGTGGTTATCTTAACGGGGAAGGGCATCACACCCCTATAACGCCCCTGAGGGGCGGTGTATAACGCCCCATATCGAGTTAACGCCCCAATAACGGGGGGTATACCGCTTGCTATTACCAATTTTGCATGTTGCTTGACAATGAAAGGCTTTTAGTTTATAATTATCTCTATAACCATTATGTTTGGTTGATAATATATCTGCTTTTTTCCAGTAATTCCCCAACACCAATGATCCCTAGCCCAGTTGACTACGGGGTAGTTAGGGGATTTTCACATTTATGATGAGTTTCCTTTTGATGTGAATTAAAGATGATTAGATGCGTGGTGTAAATAAAAGTAATCCCCAACACTTGTACTTGTACGTATGAAAAATAATTAACCTAATAATAAAATCCCATACGATACATTAACACCCAATTACTTAGTATTATAACTAAGTTACAAACCCGAGACCATAGCCAAGCTATCCAAGTTACAACCAAAATTTTCACTCAAACTGTTGTTAGTTCACCCGATATACTTAGCGTGGTGGTCTAGAGGCACCCAATCACGCTTTAATGGGCGTGTGGTATACCTCAATCTGTTGTTAGTTCACCCGGTATACATGCGCGAATGGTTTGCACGATGGTTCTATGCGGGACTCTATGCGCCCGAACTTTCTCCGTGAAGATGTGTGAGCTCCAACCAAACTTTGACATATCACCACCTTTTAAATAATATTAAATCTAAGAAAAAAAAATAAAATATTGATATCATACCACACCATATGAAGTATACCACCATGTATGTGGTGGTCTACTCAGTACTGACGTGATCACCAAACCATACCACATCATATGAGGTATACCACCTCACCGTCTGTGGAGACCATATATTTTCAACCCTAGCATAAAGGGTCAATGTCAATCGGTAGAGTTTCACTGTAACTTAGAGGCAACATTATTGGAATATAGATTAGGGTTAATTAATCTGAGCCTACGGGCCCATTAGATATCTAGGGTTTACATTCGGTTCTCTATATATTGTAACCCAATCGTTAGATAATATATTGAAATATAGATTAGGATTAATTAACCCTAGCTAATCTATATTCCAATAAACATATGATTTGTTACATAAATTAAATTATTACAAGGAAAAAAAACTTAATTTAGTTTTTTTTTTTATCTCGTACATATTTTTTAAATTGCGTACTTCTTACACACACAATACCTGTTATACACATAAAACATTCAAACTAATTTGTTTATATGTTTTTTAACTTCAACTAGTTTATTGTGTACTTCTGACAAACACAAATACGTGTTATACTAATTTGTTTAACCATTTTAGTCGGCCGCACACTTGATTTCTAAAAGAAATGGACCGGAAGCAAGTTAGTGATTATCAGTTCTGCTTACCAAAAAGTTGAATGATTTATAAAAGAAATGGAAAAAAGTTAGTGAAGGAGTAGTGCATAAAGAAGAGTCTTACAAGTATATAATAAATGGAAGTGTATTAATTTGTTAATTTAATTATCTATTTGTGTGTATAAATTTAATAGAAGTAATGGTGTAGAGGGTAAAAAGGTGAATCTAGATGAGCGTATCCTTAAGGCAAGGGAAAAAGCAAGGCTTGTCATGCAAGGCACAGGAATCACACTTTTTTTTTTCTTCATATCTTTAGAGGACGGTAATGGAATTGGGTAGTAGTAGGACATTCAATTCTTTACGTTTTAGTTTTAGCATTTGCTTTCTCATCTTCACATCATAATTCATATTCACCAACCCTTTCATTATATTACTTAACCTACGGCTTCTATTTGTAGTCTTTTATATGATACTAGTTAGTGCCCCAGGTAAATACCCGAGGCTGTGATATAAAAAGAACTAAACGAAGTAAAAGGTAAAAGTTTTTTTTCAAATTTTCACTGAGAAATGAAGGAGATTGATGAATCAAAATTATGGTATTGTAAAACAAATATGGATAATTTTTGTATGGAAATAATTTTAATTTTTTATTTTTAATTATAAGATCTTTCCTTTTTGTAAATACCATTTAATTTTTTAATTCAAAAATCTATAAAAATGACACATAAGCTAATCTTAGGTGGCACACCTTAAATTATGCCATCTAAACATTAAAAACTTGTGTTTATTATATAGTATATATATATATATAGAAGTATAGATGTATATATCTTACAGGCTTCTATTTGTAGTCTTTTATATGATATATCTTACAAATATGCATATACCTATACCTATGTGTATTTATACATATTCTACACTAAAAGAAAGCAAAATTTATTGTGAATCGTAACCTACATATCTAATAGTGCTAGGCCACGTTGTACACTAGATTAATGTCACGTGACACGCAAATTTTTATATTTAATTTTTTGTTTCTTATCTATATGTTTTTTATCAAACGAAACAAATTTAAAATATAATTCAGTAGTCTAAAAGGGCTTAGTTGTGTGTTTAACAATGAGTGGGGTATAGATTTTCTTTATTTGTACATTCTTGTGACATAGGTTTTAGGCTATATGCTTGATACTTTAAGCTTTTGGTCATTAAACATTTTTTTACTTCCGTTTTTATATGAGGTTGTAAAAATGTAATTGTTTTGTGTGTCCGCGTTATTCCTGTAACAGCGCGCGATTTTACAATTGATCATTTCACATTTAAAGGACTATATATGTAAATTACAAAGTTTGCTTAATATCTATGGGGTTGTTTGTATAATTAACTTATTATAATAAAATACAATAAAAATAAAAATAATACTCTAAAATCAAAAGGGTCATGTTAGGTACACCATGGTGTACCCAAGGTTAGGTACACCATGGTATAATTAAGGTATAATAATAATAAGTGTAGTATCTTATGTACTTTGAGAATTGTGTTTTATAATTTGTCAAATCATTTGACTTTATTCCCATACTAGTTTATTCATAAATTTTTATAAAAAGAAAATTGTAATTTTATTAAAAATCTGTTTTAGAAAAAAATATTTTTTTAAATAACTCTTTTAAACAGTTTATAAAAACGTTTTCTAAGTTTTTTTAATGTTTTTTTAAAACGTTTTAATTGTTTAATATTTTTGAATTATTTGAATCGATTTCTTTAACATATGTTTATTTTTGTAAATTTGTTATTAATTCTTTGTAAAAGACAAAAAAAGGTTTATATATGAAAGAAAAGTTGAAGAAATGTATATAAAAACTTTTTTTTATTTAAAAAGGAACATGACTAAAACTTTTATGCTCTAGCATTTTTAAAGAATTAAGATTTTTTTTTAAATTGAAATTGTTCTATAAAGATGTTCCGTTTACCATAAAAGTTCTATAAACATGTTCTGTTTAAAAAAATGTTTTTATAATCACTTCTTCAACTTTTCTTTTATATATAAACCTTTTTTTTTGTCTTTTACGAAGAATAAAAAACACATTTTCCAAAATAAACGTATGTTAGAGAAAACAATTTAAATAATTCAAAAATATTAAACAATTAAAACATTAAAAATACGACGCAATCCAATATGAACGTAGAGGCTCCAACCCTACCTCCCCGGTTGATTTAGACCCGATGGGATTAACATAAATCTTGTTGTTGTTCCACATTAACGTAAATTATTTAAAAATTTATTATTATTATTATTATTGTTGTTATTGTTATTATTATTATTATTATTATTATTATTATTATTATTATTATTATTATTGTTATTGTTATTATTATTATCATTTTTATATTATTATTATTTAGAAACCATACAAAAAGATACGACATATGTTATGAGTATGACTTTTATTTTGTTCATTCACGTATACGTATGTACGCCTATATACCGGTATAAAATACAATCTTATAATATATGTGACGTAGTACGATACGGTCGCCGTTTCAAATTATAATAAAATAAATATAAAATTTATGGTTATAATAACAATAATAATAACAATAATAATAATATTAATAATAATAATAATAATAATAATAATAATAATAATTGTTAGGTAATTATAATAATATAACAATTAAATATTATGTATGTAGTAATCAATGTTAGACACACCACTAACCACTAGGACTTGTCCTAGTGGTTACCCCCTTGGCTCTTAGGGCTTTGGTTACTATGTGACCCAAGTTCTAATCCAAGGGGAGACAGTTTTACCCCATGTTGTCCCAGGAGGGGGTTTCTGCCAGGAGAAAGCTTCAGGAGGGGGTGTCTTGGTTCTCACGGAGGTCCGAGTAATCGACCTTGGACATAGCCCCGCAAGGGTAGGTTTACACGTGAGACCAAAGTCGCCTGATCGATGCCGTTCCAAAAAAATGTTAGACACACCACTCCATGCTAATCATTATTAGGTACACTATTAAATACTAATCATTGTTAGGTACACCATGGTGTACCCAAGTTAGGTACACCATGGTGTCCCTAAGATTTCCCAATCAAAACCCCTTTTGTTAATTGTTTGTCTCGTCACATACCCACTTTTGTAGAACGGTAGGTTGCCAAAGGCTCTAACTCGATACCTCTTTAGATTTGCGCGTATCAGATTTTGGTAATTAAGAGGTGTGCAAATAGTTCAAAAACGTGGTCAAACTTTATCTATCATACAGATTATAAAATTCATATAGGTAGTTTTTATATTCAGGAATGAAAGGTGTGATGGAATGAGTTATTGTGTTGAAATGAAAAAAAAAACGACATGTATGGAATTGACCATTACATAAGAAATATGATTCTTTTAGTTTCTAAGATTTTCTTTCCTTAAGGATGAGTGGTTTTAATTTCTTCAAGTAATAGAATGAAATTTTTTATTTTTCTTTAAGAATTTATGAAAAAATAAAAATTAAGAATAAAAAATAACAAAATATGAAAAAAAAAGTACAAAAATAAAAACAAATAAATATATAAAACTGAAAACAAAATAAAGTAACTCGGTTAAAAGGATAAAAGAAAAACTTTAGTGAGTAAATCGAAGAAGAATAAATAAAAGATAGATCACTCAATGAAAAATGAAGAATTATAGGGAAAAAAGTCAAAAACTACCTTTTCTTTTAGTTACATCTATATCTATCTAGTAAATAAGTTTATAAGTTTATTAATTACGCTATTAAAAAATAAATAAAATAAAAAGGAAAGAAGACGATTAGGATGGACCGTCGTTAGAAAAAACAAAAGGTTATTGTACAAGCCTGAGGGGCCAAAGTTGGGCGCGTGGCAGAATATGAGGGGTCATCGTCCGAGTTTTGGGACCTAACAGGGTGGTCTAAAACCTTGTACCTAGCCCAAGCAAGGTGCCATCTTATTGTGACAGCTAAGGCTATCGGATGGACACTACATGGATAAAGTGTTTTTTTTTTTTTTTTTTTTTATTATTAATTAATTTTTTAACGGCAAAACAAATTTTACATTAGCAAGAGTGTATAATGGTGCACTCTACGGCTAGATTCACATTAAGACTGTTATAATCGTTTTAAAGAAGCAAAAAAAATTTAGTGCTCTAGGTGAAACTTCAGCCATAGGAGACTGGGACCTAGATGGTCACTCTCACCGCCTACCTTTGCGATTGTGCTTAAAAACTTGTTAAAGATGGGAAACACCGCTCCTGGATTGGGTGGGGGTGGGGGCGTGTGAGTGGAACAATGAGTGTGGGCCGGGAAATTTAAATAACTGTGTCAGTACGGGTTCAGACTAACACCTCCGAAGAAATTGTCGGTTGGCTAGACTTGTTACAACACAACTATTTGTTTTTATTTGTGTTATCTTTTAATTACAATGGTTACTTTTATATGGAATGTAATTTGCTCTTGTTAGCCCTTTTTTGAAACCACATCCCTTTATTTATAGAAGCGTATTTTGGTCAATTCATTATAATTTCACAAAAGTTAGGCTTAGTATGTATAACTGTTATAAAGTTTAAACCACGAGTCTCAGTTTGTTACTAATTATTTATAACCAAACCTGTTATTTTACATAAATTACATACATTGTTTGGGTAGTTAACTTTTTTCATAAATACCACCTTAACACGAGGATGATTATTTTTTTAGTTTTTGTGTTTAAAAACATTTCGATAAACAAATGCGTTAAAGGATTGTCCTTTTATACTTATTGCTTTATAAATGTGATTAGGAGTGTGAATCATGTCTTTACTCTTATGTTAATTTACAGGTGTAAATTTATAACAAGACATGAAAATATAATAAAAACTAATAATGTAATTCATGTGTTTGAATCCAGTTTAAATGGGCCCTGATCAAACCCTATAGAGTATAGACACATATAGCTACACACGGGGCGTCTTCAAAAGTCAAAAAGGTTTGTGGTTGACCTTTTAAGTTTTTTGTTTTATAAATTTTAAGAAAATGTGTTTTATGATATGGTAATTAATATGATTGAGTATTTTATGTTCAATTCTAAAAGTCAATATTTTACATTATATTTTTTTGTATTCATTTACATTTTTTTCAAAGTACTAATAATTTAAACAAACCATATATGTACATGCCAAACCTTGAAAACTCACGTTATATTTGACCTTATGTGAAACTTGTAAGTTGATATCAAAAAAGACCCACAAACACAACTTATTTAAAATCCTTAAATTCTATAGGCCCTAGAAAGCTAAGACACCAGTTGGTGGTCACATGCAAAAGGACTTAGCATATAAGAATCAATTATTTAGGTATTGAATCCTATAATCATTTGGGGGTGTTAGCATCTTACTTGAATTGGGTGTCATTCCACATCCACTATTATTGACATATGGAAAACATTTTAAAAGTCATTTCAAACCTCATAAGCCTATCCTTATTATACAGTAAACACATGTCATGTTTTGGTTTCTTTTTCACATGATTTAGCACCAATAATGTGCAATGTTTGGGTCTTTAACACCCTATTGCTTGATCAAGAATAACCATCTTAAAGCTTAATTAATTAGTGCAAAGTGTATTTTGGAGGGAGGAATTCTTTATGTAGTATATAACCAACCATCATTAACACACATAAATACCATTTGATGATGCTTTAATAAGTCGATCTAATAATTAATCATATATTCCACCATCATAGGATTCCCTAGAGTTGACCCTAAATATGTTAGTTGCCCTTCATTATAGAATTAAGAATTTTATAATTAGAGGGCCCTTAATTGTGAGCTTTTGGACTTGCTAGTTTGGTTATCAATCCAATATTTTAAATAATTAACATCAAGTTGAGAGATTATAAACACAAACATACACATAATACAAGAACAACACCAACTTTAAAGCACTAACACTACCCTAAAAACATTTTCGATCGTCAAATGGTCCAGCATATTATTAAAATGATTGCATTAAACAACTTCTTCCAATTCTTATGCTCGCTACCACTTTTGTGTATTTTCATCAAGTCCTTATAAGAGTTTTTTTATAGTTTTTTTTAACTGCTTAGATTATACATTCTTTGTCACCAATGAGATTTGAATCTTTACTATATGAAAATGCTAAGCCAGTAAGCCTTATCCAGCATCATGCTAGTCCGAATACCCTTTGACGTTTTCTTTTATAGTTGTGTTTTTCTGAGGAACAAATGAAACATTGTATGAGATGTTTGATCACCTATTGTCTCCTATGCTAGTTGTTTCTTGTTTACGGGATCATTTTTGTAAATTGTGGGATTTTGTATATAACACTTATTGAAAGTAACTAATTTAATAACATTAAACCAGGAGAATTTAAGGTCAACAAGTCTTTAATTATCAATGTACTAACTTTAGCTGAAACTTGAACAAAACATAATGCACGAGACAATGTTGTGCTTAAGTTTTAGCTTAAAAGAACGTTTGGATAAATGAAGTCTTGATTAGTTTATGTTAGATTATATATTTGGTATTTCATAATCAATTTCTTTTGTATCGAATTTATGTTATATTATATATTTACTCAGTAATAATTTACAGAAACAACTTATTAATCTTGTCAACCGTTCTATATATTTTTAACCCAACTGGCTACTATAGGGCTGCTAACTGAACCAGTTCTTTTTCTAAACCGATTTTGACTATGTTGATCCAGAAGCAAGTCCAATTAAACTACCTAGGTTAGAACTTAAAGTCTTCAACTACAAAGTAATAAATTTTGACTTTTTCATGTATTATGCAAAGTTAACAAAACTCGTCTTTTGAAACGATTATATATTGTGTTAAAGGTGGAGTAAATGTAAAGTTGAAGTTCTTTATGGGTGGAATTTGTTTTTTATTTTTTATTTTATTGTTTAGTTCTTTTTTAAACCGCTTTTTATTGATTAAATAGTTGTAGCTTGAGTTAGAAGCTAGCGAATCAAAATATGGTAAATATTGTATAGGCATCCATTATCATGTAAAGGAATCAGATGCAAAACTATTAAATATTTAATGTGTATGACCTAAAGTTAGTTAGTGTTCGATGCCATTATTAGGATGGACGGGGTCCATCCCGTCCCGAGCCACTGGCCGGTCATCTTTCGGTCTTTGGTCAAGAAAAATTCGAAATAACGGTGAACCTCTGTACCCCTCTTCCCCTCACGGTCTGTTGTTTTCAAGACTCAAACCACATACCGTGCAGGAACTTAGGATATATGTAATTTTTTTTTACCAGCTAGAGTCGATTGGCTGATACGTTCCTGATCGTGAGAAGCTCATACATCAATCACACCACCATTTTTTATCAATTCAGAAGAAAACCTACCACTACGAAAAAAATTCAGAGTCAAAATAGAACCTGTAGTTTTAAAAGAGGCCAAAACTCACATATTATTGAAACGAGAGGCCATTTTGAAGCTATATGTAGTTAATGGTTCAATAGTTGATTTTTTAAGTAACTAAAACAGTTTGATACTTCAATAGTTGAATCATTTATCATCTACATGCATTTGCAATATTATAATCTAAATATCAGATAAAAATCACGGGGGGAAAAGAAAAAAGCGGGCATGTGATTATGCTTTATAACAAGATCCTTGTTAAAAGGGATTTAAAACATTGGAACACTCTAGATGATCATCTCAAGCAACAATAATGATTCATTAAAACAGGATTACTTATTGATTTCCATAAATGATTATAATAAAAAATTAATAGAAAAACTAGACTAGTTTTTCTTTTATAGATCTTTTCTCTTATTGCTATACTAGTTTTTTTTCCCGTGTATTACACGGCTGAGTTAAAAAAAAACTATAAATATAATCATAATCTACGACAATTATGTATTTTTATAACTATCTAAAAATTTCTCAGTAATTATAGGAGGGTCAGGGCATTTAGAAAGTGAGCTTCCTCTAGATGGATGTGTAATACAGAGGGTCTTGATTACTCGCACCGACTGAGGTTGTAACGTGTCGCGAGTAACATCGTTTGCTATGATGAGACCCCGGGTAACCAAATTTTTGCAGTTAAAAATAAAAGAAATCTAGTCACATAATATAAGGATTTTGTTTATTATATTGAAGTGAAATACTTAGTAAATTTGAATTTAAACTTAATTAAAGTAAAAAAAATATAAAATTAAATAGAATAAATTATTTTATATTACATGTATAATATTTAATTAAAATATTACATAAATAAAGTATTAGAAGCATTACATATATATTAATATATTAAAGTATATGTAATAAAATATATTATTTTAATAAAATATTATATATTTTAATAAAATATAATATATATGTAATAAGATATTAACCTTAATATTAAAATTTAGTATTTAGATAAATACTAACCTTAATATAAAAATTTATATTTGAACAATTATTTATTGGATAATTGCTTATTAAAAGTTTAAACTAAATAAACCCTAATATGAAAATTTAGTATTTGGATAATTATTTATTAAAATTTTAACTTAATCTAAAATTTTGTGGTGATGACAAGTGTCCATTTTTACTAATTAAAGTATGAGAAAATTTTTTGTTTATTATATAGTATAGAAGATAGATAGATAGATATAGATATACATATAGATATAGATTTAATTAAAATATTATTATGAATAAAGTTTTATAAGCATTGTATTAATTTATTAATGAAAGTATATGTAATAAAATATAATATTTTAATAAAATATAATATATATGAAATAAAAATATTATTTTTAATAAAATATTAACCTTAATATTAAAAATTAGTATTTGGATAATTACTAACTTTAATATAAATATTTGTATTTGAATAATTT
This sequence comes from Deinandra increscens subsp. villosa, assembly GCA_039602395.1. Classification (NCBI taxonomy): domain Eukaryota; kingdom Viridiplantae; phylum Streptophyta; class Magnoliopsida; order Asterales; family Asteraceae; genus Deinandra; species Deinandra increscens. The sequence continues at coordinate 98,043,054 of JBCNJP010000025.1, forward strand.
TTTATTGGATAATTACTTATTAAAAGTTTAAACTAAATAAACCTAATATGAAAATTTAGTATTTGGATAATTATTTATTAAAATTTTAATTTAATCCAAAATTTTGTGGTGATGACAAGTGTCCCTTTTTACTAATTATAGTATCACCAAACTTTTTGTTTATTATATAGATTAGATTAGATTAGATTTAGATGTAGTTGACCACTCTCTGTTTCATCCTTGTGTGTTACTTTATCATCACGTCACATTTCATAACGCTACATTCAACCAAGAAAATAAATCAATCCACAATAAATGAGCAAAATATATATAATTAAGGTAAAAGCGTGTCATGGAGGGGGAGGCAAAGGCGCAAATATTAAAGAACAAAAACATGTGTGGTATTGTGTGGCTATCTCCGCATGAGGGGAACATTTTTTAGCAGATGATAACATTGATACGGTGTTTCTCTTTCTTTGTACCGCCATATCATCATGTCACGTGTGGAAGCGTTTGACGAGTTGATGATTTGTAGTTTTGTACATGATATGTATATTTTTAATTTTGTTTTATTTATAATTATTATCATTGTATATATAATTAATTAATAATACACAATAACTTAAGATATTTCATTATTCTCTCATTATTTTCTCCCCCTTACAATATTTTCACCAAATTGTGGTTGGTTCTCTATCATAAATGTCCAACTTATTCTTGCTTTGAATGATTAGTTAGAATTTTATTGTAATCGTGATTAGAATTAAAAAATATATGATCCGATTATGTTTGTTTGATAATTGATATTAGCATCATTGTATTCGTATATGTTAACATCTTTTCATTGTTGTATACTCCTATGTCCAATTATCCCCCCCCCCCCCCCCCCCCCAACAACATGTGAGTGATCATCAATAACTTTCATGTAATATTTTGCTTATTTAATAAGATATATTTAGTGCTATTTAATATATTTTTTTCTTTAAAAACTAGATATTTGGAATATTTAGAGAGTTGTAAAATATATTGTATTTGATTTGTGGCGATAAATTAAAATATATTCCCAATATGCAGGGATATGATGGTAGGGAAGGGAGCATTGGGTTCTCTGTAGATTCTGTTAAACCCTCTGCACTCTGCCCTGCATTATGGTATATAGATAAGCTTCTCTTCTCCACAACCAACATTTACTCAACAAAAAAACTAAAATAAACACACTATACAATGAATCTCATTTCCTCATTATCTATAATTAAAATATGAAGAGAGTTTATTTAATATTCGTTGGTTACATCAACCAATATTGTTTAAGAGTAAATTGTCATTTTTGTTCATGTGGTTTTGCAAAAAATGTTATTTCAGTTTAAAAAAATTGCTGGTTTTGGACTTAATTGGTAATTTTTGCAAACAACAAAGACGAAATTAGCAATTTTTAAACTATTGAACTGAATTGGTAATTTTGAGCAAACCACAGGGACGAAAATGACAATTTACCCTATTGTTTATTTTGTCCGTTCGTAATTGGATGAAAACCAACCGAGCTGCTCATGAATAACTAAAGATAAGTTTCGCTAAAAACTCAGACCAGCCCAAGGTGAAGTAGCTCAAGGCAGGGCCTAATCTAAAGTTCTTTTAACAAATGAGCCTGTCACGATGAGATTTTACATGTCGAGTTAGATTATGCTCGTGGGTCTAAATGAACCTATTATTTTTATATATTTCGTAATTTTTATATGATAAAAATAAGTAGATATTGCAAAATAATCATTTATTCATATATATAATTATAATAAAAGCAACCAGATAACTATGTTATATGATATATATAGTAGTAGGTTACTAACTCGTGTAGGCGTGTATTACATGAGTTGAATTTAGGTTCATATTATTATTTATATAAAAGATTAAAAATTTGAAAATTATAAATGACGTAATTCATTATAAAACATTAATTGATAATTTAATACACTAAAGAAATTTATTATGTTTGATAAAACTTTTTTTTTTTGAACGGCCAACTAAAGCCCTGGAAAGCCAGGGGAATATTTACACACCAGTTGAGCTCATTCCAGGAAAAATCCACATCCGCGAACGGCCGGGTGGTAAAACCTGGGAGCTCAGGGATCGAACTTGTGACCTCTCAGTCCCAAGTCTCCCCTCATCGCCAATAACCACTAGGACAAGTCCTTGTGGTTTTGATAAAACTTAAATCGATGAGAAAACCATAAAAAACTCCAAGACTTTATCTCCTTAATAATGTGGCTGATAGAAGGCTCATTTCCATTAAAATTTACGTTGTTTCGCTCCAACCAAACACACCAGCAAATCGTGAGAAACACCGTGTTAATGGCTCATTTATCTCTTTTTCTGTTTGTACATATGAAGAATTCTCATGAGGTCACTATGACAACTATAAAGTTCATAGTACTCCTATCATCCGATTAAGGTTGTGGTTATGGATCATGCTTCCTCGTTGTAACGTAGCGTACGTGGTCTGTGTAGGCCTGTAAACAAACCGAATGTTCAGTGAACAATTTATGAATCGTTTGGCGGGAAGTTCGTTTATGCTCGTTTATATAATAAATAAACGAAGACAAACATAATTTTTTGTTTATTTAATTAAATGAACAAACATAAACAAATGTGTAGTTTGTTCATTTTGTTCGCGAACGTTCATTTATGTTTGTGTATGTGTGTTCGTTTATTTTCAATTATGTTCGTTTAATTTTATTAATATAACAATATAAATAATTATATTAATAAAATACTTAAATTAAGATTTTTGGATGAGTGATGGATTTTGAAATGTATTATGAACATTTTTACCATTCATTTAGATGTTTTTCTTTATTATCGAAATTGTTGAAAACAAGATGTGCTTGTTTATGATCGCTTAAGTTTGTGTTCGTTTATTATTATGTTCGTTTATGTTTATGAACCATCTGTTTAGTCCTTAACGAAATAACACACATGTATATTTTCTTAATGAACGAATACGAACATGTCCATTTCCTTAATGAACGAACATAAACAAGAAAATTTTTGTTCGACTAATGTTCATGTTCGCTTAAAGTTAAAGGAACGAACACGAACATGAGCTCATGTTCGTGTTCGTTCGGTTTGTTTATAGGCCTAGGTCCGCGTGAAACACCCCACCCCCTCCCCCCACCCCTCCCCACACACAAACACACGCTATCAAGTATAAATGGCTCCGTGAGTGGACTACCCCACACGGTGATTCTTTCCTCATTTTTCAATTTAGTTCAGTTAATTTTCACACCGCCCCCTCTAGTGGCCACCTTTTAATCCCGTATTTTCATATTTTAATCTAGAGTGGTAAATGGTCCAAAGTCTTTATCGAGTAAAGATGAGTGGAAGAAAGAGAAAGTTAATGTGTCTGATGTAGAACGAAGTAAAGAAAGCCCAGAGTGATACTTGATATTTCACACAAACATTTTTTATAAATTTATTCTCTCTTCGGTCGAAATATATACCTAGGATGTTATTAATAACTAAGTCACTAAATTGAGTAAAAAGCTAATTGTATAGTGGGAAGTCCACCATTGAGCAGCAAGTCCTAAAATATACCTTTGTACTTTGTAGTAGAACGGTGGCTCTCCAACTAATAAATTGTCGGTTTAAATTTTGCCAAACAAAAGTCTGGTAATTTTGTCGTTCAAAAAAAAAAAGTCTGGTAATTTAATTAGCCTTAAAAATAAACCATTGAGTAGCAAGTTTAGGGTGTTAAATGGGTTATGTTTACAGGTTGGTGGGTTATTCTAGATTGAACTTAAAAATCATGTTACATACATGAACCTGAACACGTATTTACGGGTTAATCTAAACACGGCCGGTTGACCCGATTTCTTACCTTTTAGTTTGTTTAACAAATTAATAATTTAAAAATTATAATTTTATAACCAAAAATATAAATACGTATAAAATAATTATATTTTAATCATAAAGTCTTATGTTAATTTCACTTTTATATGACATAAAACACCTTTAAAAATATAAAAATAAAAATAAATGGGTTGACACGAATAACCTTTTAGATAAACTGATAATCAAAATCCGACCCGAACTTCTTTATAATAAATCTTTACCTGCGAATTTTGAATTGGATTCGTGTCGGGTTTTCAGGTCGCAATAGAAAATCACACCTTCAAAGTCTTAACCGACTGACTGATGCTAGACCGTGTCAGACCGATAAATAAAAATGAATTGATATTACTTACGGTTATGTGTGTTTGGATTATGATCTATCTACATTCTATGTATCATTCCTGTAAACCGTTTGAAATATAATGTTATTTATTATTATTATTATAAGAAATGTGTAGGAAGTAAAACAATAAGGTGGTGACTTTGATAATGTAAGCATGTGATGTGAGCTGATCAATGGATGTGAAGATGACTTTGGTATACTAAATCCAATTATCCAGAAGGAGGGGCGGGGCAGGCACGTGCTTTTTGGATGAGGGTTTCACGTGCCTCGACACTGGTGTCCATGTGGGTTTTTTTCTCTCCTTCGTCTCGTTGTTTTCCCATCTCTTTTCAAAACCACCCATCACTCTGTTTCCTACGTCACTCATTCGTGACTTTCGATACCTAATCGAATCGAATCCACTCATCAAAACCGACCCGGATTCGATAATTTATACCACAGAGTATAACATTTTTGTAATTAATTAATATGATTCGGTTTAGTTTAATTATTATAACTTAAAAGTGAAAAAAAAACCTTATCTATAACCGATTGTTAATCATGGGCTTCTGGTATGGGCCAATTCAAGCCCATTCAGGCGATAAATGCTAGAGATGGAAAAACAGCCTGTTAACCGCTTTTTAAACCACCGGTTCTTCACCCTGTTAAACCAAATCAGTTTCAACCAGGTATAACCCAACCTAAACCGGAAGAAAATCGCTAACCAATTCCACATCAACCTCGCTGTTTCCCCGTAAAACGATTCCAAACCAAGACTAGTTTCTGTAAGATAGGTTTTAACTTTTACTGACTCAATCTGAACCGGTTTGTACACCTCTAATAAGTGTTTAACTAGTTTTGAGCAAAATAAAAGAGCAACAACCATGTTAATTCACAAAAGAGAAAGATAAGAAGGGTTAGGTTCAAATGAGAACCAATTGCTTTTGAGAACTTTTAAAAACCATTATGGGCCACTAATTTTCATTGGGGGACCACTCAAATTCATGGTGGGGATTTCCCTATAGATAACTAGTGGCTCAGAATGGTTCTCGAAAGTTCTCAAAACCAATTGTCTCAAATGATCCTCTCCCAACATAAGAAAATATTTACTATATATATATATATTATAATAACTTGATTTTAGATCTTGCTACCCGTGCGTTTCCGCGGGGATAATGCACATATAAAATCATTTCATTGCTATAACGCAACTTAAAGAAAGTGAAAATACAACATGGCTGCGCGACGAATTTTAAAAAAAAAATTATCGTATCAAATACAAAAAGACTAGGTAGCAATGTTAAAATTAGAAACTGAGCATTTAAAGTGTTGAGCTTATGACCTAAAAGTTAAGTTACATGATTACTGTTAACTTATATGCTAAAGTCGTTATGCTCCGATAAAAAACAATAAAAAGCGGGGAAAAAAATCAACGAAAAGCGAAAAAAAGAACGCCACTGGCTTACTTAGCTAGATTGAACCTAGATACATATAAAGAACTTTAGTAAGAGTAATTGAATTGATATTCATATACCAAGACCCAAGTTACCAACCAAAGTTACCAAACCAGCAAGACATAAATGGACCCACTGTTTGTTGGACTTGAATGGAAATGAATCCACCATCGAGCCCATCAGATAAAGTAATTTAGGCCCATATTCAATGACATTAAAGGTTTTGGGCCCATTAGAGACCCAATGAACATGGGTTTTGATGAATTGAATGGGGCCGTTTCCGTTGAAACCCACTCACGAATATATGTGCAGTTTCCAAGTGAAACGGGAAATAAGCCGAGGCACGTGAAGGGTGGGTGAACCAATTGAAATTTGTCCCATTAGCAACTCCAACTGTTCTAGGGTCAGGAACAGCGAGAGAAATAGGGCAGATCCATCAAAATAACCACCACTTGTGCCACTCCAGATCTGTTCGATTCTCCTTCCCCATTCTCTCAATTCAACAATGTTTCTGTTTGATTGGTTCTATGGCATCTTGGCCTCACTCGGTTTGTGGCAGAAAGAAGCGAAGATCTTGTTCCTTGGCCTCGATAACGCCGGGAAAACTACCTTGCTTCACATGCTTAAAGACGAGGTCTGTTTTTCTCTAATCATGATTCATTTTCACGATTGAATTGTTTCTAGCCTGATTTTGACCTAATTATGTGCGATTCGATCTCAATTTGTACTGTTTTGATTCGATTTGATTATTTTCTTCAGAGGTTGGTTCAACATCAACCGACGCAACATCCGACGTCGGAGGAATTGAGTATAGGGAAAATCAAGTTCAAAGCCTTCGATTTAGGAGGTCATCAGATCGCTCGTAGAGTGTGGAAGGATTATTACGCCAAGGTATGTGTTATCTGCGTTTTGCTCTTATTAGAATTCGTTGTCCTTTAAATGCATGCTTCATGTTTTATTGATTTTGATTTGATTTATTTGCATATGGACAGCCATGTGTGTGCGTCTGTTTTCTTGTAATTTCAAATGGTCAGATCTTAAGATGCAAAATGCAATCTGTTCTTTTTGATACGGAACATATTCACTTAGAATTCAATATATTGAATGTGTGTAAATAGATCTAGGAGCAACAACTATATGTGTGTTAATTCTTATGACACACCTAAGTAGTTCGAATAAGATATTATTGAATTCACTATCAGTACAGGTATTAAGTTTTCAACTGCTTTTTTATACGCATTTGGTGCTTAAAGGTGTTGGGAAAAAATAGTTGATAATGTGCACTGCTCACAAGTTTGGTTGGTGAAGGAAATATATGTCATAACATATACAGTTTATGGTGTTGGATAACTTTCTAGCTAAAGATATTATTGAATTCACTATCATATACAGATATTATTGACAATATGAGTAATGAAGAACATAGAATATGCATACAGGACAACCCTGAAACTGTCTTTAAGGCTTCATCAGGTACTGCCATGGCGCCATAAGCTTGTTTACTACGAGTTAATTAGAGCATGAGATTTGAAGTTGAAATAAACCTCAAAGCCATTATGAAATTGAATATTCGAACTTTGGATACATTTTGCTCCGAGTTCAGTTTACACTTTATTAAAGTACATAGTTCTAATTTCTAAAACAAAGAAAAGCCAAATTGAACTGGAATGACAAACCCAATTCGAAAAAACAAAAGATTTTTTAAACTATTCAAATAGAGTTAAATTAGAAATGAGAAGTTATACTCATGAATCATACTACCATATTATCACATCAAATGGTCGAATATCATATGTCCATATCACATGATATCGTAAATTGATTATATAATCCAAAACCAGAAGGTTAAATGTTTAATCCTTCGAACTTCAAATGATAAAATACCAAATATATAATCTTGGTTTATAAAATACCCCTTAAGCGCACCTGATGCGCGAGGCGACAAAGGAGGCGGGGCAGTGGGCGAAATGCGTTAGAGAAGGTGGTGCAGACTACAGTACTACACAGCGTTTCCACAAGGCAGACATGAGGAGGCCACGTTGCCTGGTTTGCACATTTGGCCGCCTTCTTTATAGAGTGGCTGTTATGCAAGAAGGAGATGAGGGAGAATGCTTGAATTCACCTGGAAGATGATGGAGAAACTGCAAGTTGCAACCATGGAGACCTCTGTTTTTTAAAAAAAATTAGATAACAAAAAAATACATAGGTAGAATTATATTTGGGATTCAAGTTGGGTGGGTTAAAGAACAAGGCAATCAAAAACTGATTTGTGTTGGGTGGGTTAAAGAACAAGGCAATCAAAAACTGATTTGTGAATTTGATTTTGGTCCAAAGCCAATACGGAAAACCAAAAAACCAATTCAAGATTTCAAGTATATCTTATATAACTCGGTTTGGTTTTAAATGTTGATTCTTTCAAGTTTACTGAACACCCCTAGTTGAGTACTTGAGTTTTCTTTGTTTGCTAACTTCTCCTTACTAAAAAGACCCTAAACATTTATAAGGAAACTCACTCATTCTAAACACACATCATTATTAGTATCAAATTTTTATTGACTTTGACAGATAACTGTTCTGTGTGCTATTGAATTTAAAACCTTGATGGTTTTGAGAATTTTCTAATGACATACAAAATTTGCCTAGATAGAACATGTATAAACGACCACACAGAGTTCTCATCGTCAAGATCTCAATCTATCTGCCATAGGGCTGTTTTGTGGGTAATTCAACTTGTATTTTTGTCATCCTTTGTTGTCTAGTTGCTGAAACCAAGCTTTGACTTCGTTTAGAAAATTGTCAGATCCCAGATGAGTGAATAAATTGTAGGTTTGGTTACCCTAATAAGTTCTTATACTAATCCAGTAACTTAAGACATATTAGAGGATTGAGTAGTGTCATTGTATAAAGACAAAAGGATTGAGTAGTGTCATATCACATATGAAAGGGTACTGAATGACAGGAGGTTTAGGTACTGGTTCCTGATTGGTAGATTGAGACTCTTGGTCTTGCCAACATGTCAAATCTGCGAATGAATGACCACATTATGTAAGATATGAATACCAATCTGCTCAAAGGACTTCATGGTTCACACATGTCAATATGTCATGAGACTGGAAAATGTTAGTAGTTTCTTATGGCGCATGGTATTATACATGACAATGTTCTTAAATGTCAAACTATAAAATGCCTTGGTATGGTTATCATTATATCCATCTTGCTTACTTGTACTGATTTAGTGCTCATTGGAAACAAGCAAAATATTAGATCATATATCATATAGAGTAGACTTAGAAAAAGCAACTAGAGTGAATTAATTATCCAGCAATATCACACATATTAAGACTGAACTGAGCCATCTTTTTTGTTATTTTTTGAACTAAAATTGTATGACAATGCTGTTAAAGAAACATACTTGCTACGATATGTGATCTCAAATCTAAACGAAAAGAAAATTGAAACATCTTAATAAAATACTTTTATAGTTTTGATTACACTAAAATGCAAAATGTAAGAGAATTCGGCGAAAGACTTAACCTTTTCCAACCCATTTGATGCTGAAGAAATCTTGGTGCAAAAAAAAGTGTCTTTCTATTCATTGCATGCTTCGAGGAGCAAGATTCTAGGTATTGCATCATGTTGTCATCTAGCAACTTGATAATGTAAAAAAATATCAACAACCACATTAGTACATAACTATCACACAAGATTGTTGGATATCAGCCCCAGTTAACACCAATGAACACACACAAACAGGAGAAACTTTGCTGCTTAAAACTCTCACTCTCTTTCATTTAACTCAAAAATACATTAAATAGGAAAAACATAACCTTGCACCTAAAGAAAGGAAACCACTTACCCACTAGTCAAATACCACACGACTTAACTCAACCAATGAAACAACCCATGATTCACTAAAACCATTAAAAACATATGACTAATAAACCTCCTCTATAACTCGTACCCATATGACTTGATCAAGATTAAAGTATTAAACACTACATTCACCCCCCTTAATCTTGATTTGGTCTTTCTTCTTGCCACTCGATCTTCTAGACTTGTACGTCCTCGATCTTCCCTTGTTCACGCAGACCACTTCTTTTCGTGTCTCCTCATCACACAGAACCACTTTTTGCTTCCCTACTCTTTATGTTTGACCGGACTTTTTCTTCTTTTGTTTCTTTCCAACTACAAGCAAAAACCAAGGATGCACCTAAGCTACTCCTTTAATATTCCCCTTTCTTTATCTATGTTCATGCATGTACCCAACAATCCACAATTGAAGGGATATTTTTTTTTTGACTTTTTAACCAACAACCTTTTTGATCGAGACTAGCAATTCCATGCATACAAAAACACTTTTTTCCCTACACAACAGTGTCTAGGAAAACCCTTGCAGGATTCATAATTCATACCATTTAGATCTTCTTCCTCACTTGATTCGATGAACCAGAGAGTTTTTTTTTTCTTCACACAGACTACTTAGATTTTCTGTTCAGACCACTTACGTTGTTCTGTTTCTTCTTCTTTTTTACGGCTGCAATACTCAGTTACAAGTTTCACTTGTATTCGTTGAACCACACAGGTTTTCTCCTCCCGATAATGCAGATCTGATCATGGCATGATCACACAAATCTTCAACTAATCTTTGATCACACAGATGCACTATTCTTCCCAAGCATGTTTTTTTTTCCGAGTCAAACTTAACTTCGCTCACCTCTCACTGCACATGCCATCTTCTCTTCTCGGATCGCTGAATCACATAGATTCTTGTTTGCCACATGCCTCCACAAAGGTTACGTTTTCTTTCTTGCTTTTCATCCCGGCAGCCCTTTTGGGCTGCTCGCTTTCTTGAAGACGACTCTCAAAACCCTCTTGTTTATCCTTGCTCTAATACCAAGTGTTGGATTTCAGGCCCCAAATAACACCAATGAGCAGACACAAACAAGAGACTTTGCTGCTTAAAACTCTCGCTCTTTTTAATTTAACTCAAATCATACATTAAATAGGAAAAAACATAACCTTGCACCTACCGAAAAGGAATTCACTTACCCACAAGTCCAATACCCTACTACTTGACGCAACAAATGAAACAATCCATGATTCGAAGTAAAACCCTAAAAAAACATGTGACTAAGAAACTTTCTGGATAACCCTGACCTGACTTTGACCCGATCAAGATTAAACACTACAAAGATAAGTAGTTAAACTGTAATGAAGCAAAATCTTGTATGCGCCTCGCATGCCTAAATGTGAATATCAAGAATTTCACATCTTCCTGCAACTTAGGAATTGGAGATTTTAATTCGAGTATACAAATCCGCATCTACATATATTTTATGCAAATTCAGTTCTAAACCAGAACATTAAATAGAGGATCAATGAACTGCGGACGGTTGTACTTTTGTAAGATGTTCATTTTGAGTATTACGTTTCTAAAATAGTAGAATGTTGATTCTGGTTATTGTACTCTTCTGAAATGATCAATGAACTGTGGGGATTCTCATCTGGGTGCGCCCTTGTGCCTTTTAAAATTAAATTCCTGGCTCCTGCACTAGCTAAGCAGCAATACCGGGAAATATAGTTTGTCATCACCACTGTATATATCTATGGCAAGTGTGTGAAGGCCTACTGGGCATATGACAATATGTTCATCGTGAATTTCTTCAGGAATATCTTTATTTTTTTTTATTGTGCGATCCATAATTACTCGAGATACTTGTATTCCAGGTTGATGCGGTAGTGTATCTAGTAGATGCATATGATAAAGAACGGTTTGCAGAATCAAAAAAGGAATTAGACGCGCTTCTTTCTGACGAGAATCTGTCCGCAGTCCCGTTTCTGATTCTAGGAAACAAGATTGACATACCTTATGCAGCCTCAGAGGATGAACTGCGTTACCACCTTGGACTGGCAGGTGTCACCACGGGCAAAGGAAAGGTGAATCTTCAAGATTCAAGTGTGCGGCCCCTAGAGGTATTTATGTGCAGCATTGTACGCAAAATGGGTTATGGTGACGGTTTCAAATGGGTCTCTCAATACATCAAATAGGCTGAGGAAATCAAGTATCTTATCTGGAAAAGAAAACAATAATAAAAAGGTATTTGATTTTGGATTCATTCCGTAAGAATGGGATTTTCGTGTGTAGTCTCTATTTGTTGATGTGTAAGATTTTATGCGTTTTTAGACCAAAATGGTAGTTGTTTTTGTTTGAAATCGACCTGTTTTGATGCATTTGCTATATTTTGTAGATGGTGAGAAATATGTTCCTGAGTCTCAGAACATCAATATCTGAACTGTTTGTAGGGCTGATTTCTTGGAAAACTTGATTTAAAAGGATACCAAGTGAGACTCATGGATAATGAGCTTTGTTTTGATTTCTTTTTGCTAAGGCTGGCTGTGAGTGACACAAAAAACAAGCGAAAAAACGAGTAACTTTGTTTGGCATTTGTATAGCAAGAATAATGTACAGAAATATAGCTAAAGTATAGCTAGAAATGTAGCAAAGCAAGCACCCAATATAATAGTACTAGTAACAATAGTGCAAACTACATTTAACATACAATAATGGGTATGTACTGGAGAATGATGCAAACCTCGATCTGACAAGGATAATACGTTCGTAAAATGTTAATTCTAAAGCTGATGCTAAAGCTAGAGGAAACAATAATATAGGAAAAGTTAAGGTCCCAAGAAAAACTAGGACAATTTTATACTCTTCTATAAAAAGTCCATAGCTTTCAAGAGCTCCTGTTCCCGATCATGTAATCTTCAAATAGTGTTTAAGAGGCAGTGGACATGAGGTCTGTTGGTCCCGGCTCCTACAACTTGTGTAAAAATTTCAGGTGGGCTTATGACCCAGGTTTAAGGGGTGGGAGAGGGGGTTTTACAGTAACGGGTAGGTCTAGGGTAACCAATTCCGATACACTGCTAAAGTTTCCTCCTGAACCGCAACGTTCAGAATATGATTGGGTAGGTGGTTTAAAAGACAAACCCTCCGTAATCTGAAATCGCCCTTAACAAAAAAAAAAATGGTCAAACTCTCTAACTAGCAAGCTAGTGGTAGGCAATTCTCTTTTGGCAACAATGGACCCCTAAGCAATACCAATAGGCGTCCTTG
>JBCNJP010000025.1:98056310-98071432 GCA_039602395.1 Deinandra increscens subsp. villosa
CCTTGATGAGAAACATGTTATGGTTTCTCTTTGTTGAAAAAATCAAACCGATGGTTAGATTATCCCTTCTATAAATGATTTATATGATTCGCTTATTATATTTTTTTAATGGTTAAAACATCATATATGTATTTAGTAGGATTTGAATCCATAATCTTTTAACTGGGGAGCCAACATTTTACCATCAAGCTAGCCCCTTGAAGACTTAAACGAGATTAAATGAATCACGCCTCACATATCGAGCTCAACAAAACTTGCGATCCTGTAACTTCTATATCATACTAAATATATATTTACATAATAACTAGTACATAAAGTTTATAATTATAAATACATAAATTATGAAATAACTAATACATTAGCAAAGTTCGAGCTCGAGTCAAGAAACTTGAGAACGACTCATGAGAGCTGACTCATGTGACATGTCAACCATATAGTTTTCCTTCCTAGAACATTATACATTTTAATTAATGTTCATCAACTTAACTTCGATTACTCGGCCCACTCCTGATAAATCACTTCTAAATTATTCTATCATAAATTATTTCTGATCAGGTTTTGAACACTAGTTTATTTATCAAAAAAAAAAAAAAAAAAAAAAACACCATTGTCTTTTACCGGTGACTATTCAAGTGGCAAATAATCAAATATATTTATTATCTTGTAGGAGCAAAAGCCGATGGCCTTGTAGCTTTAAAAAAGTGTGAGAGTTTAAATCTTTGTAAGTGGAAAATTTAATGGTTTGTAGCATAGGATTGAGTTCTATAGAAAACTAATATTTATAAAAAAATCAAAAAACCAAGAAAACAAATTATTATTTTTTAAACTTTTTTTATATGTTTCTTTAATGATTTTAAGAATACTGGAAAAAGAAAAAACTTTAAAAACATTTTCGAGTTTTTTAAAAAAATAAAATAAAATTCGGATTTTAGGTTGAAATTAATAATGTATTATGCAACAATAATACAAAATTGGTTTAATAATGTCAATTCTTTGTTTTTTACATTATTCGTATAAACCACGTCCATATTTAAGTTAAGTTTCTTCTTTTTAAGTAGTTTTAATTATAATGCATTATGCAATACTATTAGTACTATTGAATGATGCACTAATAAAAAATCACTAAACTTTTTATTTTTAAAATTTGTTTCCCATAAATAAAGGGTTGGCGGCGCAACTTGTTGCCCGCCTTCCCGGTATGACGACTTGATGTCGTGTGTATTTCCTTTTTGTGTTGTACGCTATTGCTAAATTCAAACGATATATAACTAGATAAATAAAGCTAATAAAATTATAGAGTTTTTGGTGAAATTCTTTCTAAAAATTCTTAATATATGAAGAAGTTATAAAGAAAAAAAAAGTTGATATTTTAGTTTTTTGGATAATTGTTGGTTCTCTGTAAATATTTTTCCTTGTAACATAATAGAATTGTTGTTAAAAAATCAAAGGGGAGCAAAAGTTTACAATTTTTATTATAAAATCTGTATCTTTCTTTTAGGAAATTTTGAGAACTTTGTTTTTTTAGTGATAATTCCAATTCTTAAGTAAGAGAAAAATATATAATTGAAAACTTGGAAATAAATATTCACGAAAAAGAAATATGAAGCGGTATGCGGTTATGTCCCCATTTTCGGAATCACTTTTACTCGACTTATGTACCAAATCGTGATATTGATCCCACAACTTCTTTTAGGCCATGTGTAACTTTAACAACGAATGATGTAGGGAAGGTGAATTAAGCAATGCGGTTTTGACGTAAGTTTATCTATATACAAAGTAACAAAGTTAAGATGATTAGTAACATCACCTATTTAGTAGCTTGTCACGTGCCAGACCATGAGTTTTTTTTTTTTTTTTAGTTAAGAATTGATTTTATAAAGTGTTTTCTTGGATCTAGTTTTAATTTTATACCATTGCCTTTACATATATAATTTTACAAATGGATTTGTATCATGTCATACATAATCTTGACGTCATAGGTTTGATACTTGAAGCTTTTGATTACTGACTTTAACGTTATTGCAGAGTCTTTTTGTATTTTCATTATGTTATACTTTAGCAACACAACTGTTTTTTTATACCGGTCTTGTCCCCATGACAACATATGGATAGTAAAATCAAGTATTAGATAAGAAGGGTATCGATCATTGTACGGGGATGGTAACCCTCACATTTCTTTCTTTCCATACATCTCTATCTCTCTATCTCCTCTCTTTATCTCTCTATAACATATTAGAAAAATGGGTAGAGGGTAGTAAGTGGTAACCGTTAGATAAGTGAAAAATAAAATGAAATATAAAAGTGAAACATAATGATATGACGCCGAAAGGTTACAAGAAAATAAAAGATTGTATAGGTAAATGTCGACCATTTGTCGTTATGAATAGCCATATCGTAATTCCTATATACTACACTACTCAGTAACCCGGGTAAATACCCGAGGCTGTGACTTTATTTTTTGATTTGCTTACCATCATTCGTTGATCAAACCTAAGCAATATGGATCTAGTTTTGTTTGGTTTTGTATCACGAATACAAAGCAATTTACGGATCGATTTTTTGTTGAGAAATGAATGAGATATGATGAATTAAAGTTGTGTTATTTTATATATATAGGGTTAGGTTCAAATGAGAACTTTTTGTTTTGAGAACTTTTGAGAACTAACTCTCAACCACAAATTTCAGGGGGGGGGGGGCACCACTGCAATTCATGGGAGGGGGGATACATGTAAATAAACTTGTGGCTCAAATTAGTTCTTTTTAGTTCTCAAATCAAATTGGTTCTCAAATGATCCTCTCCCTATATATATATATATATATATATATATATATATATATATATATATATATATATAGGGTTAGGTTCAAATGAGAACTTTTTCTTTTCAGAACTTTTGAGAACCAATTTGGGCCACTAATTTTCAAGGGGGGGGGCATTCAAATTCATGGGGGGGGGGGGGGGTTTCCATATATATAAACTAGTGCCTAAGATTAGTTCTTTTTAGTTCTCAAATGATCCTCTCCCTATATATATATATAGAGTTAGGTTCAAATGAGAACTTTTTCTTTTGAGAACTTTTGAGAACCATTTTGGGCCACTAATTTTCAGGGGGGGGGGGGAATCATTCAAATTCATGGGAGGGGATTTCCTTATATATAACTTGTGGCTTAGAATGGTTCTCAAAAGTTCTCAAAACTAAATGGTTCTCAAATGATCCTCCCCCTATATATATATATATAGGGTTAGGTTCCAATGAGAACTTTTTATTTTAAGAACTTTTGAGAACTAAATCTCAACCACTAATTTCAGGTGGGGACCACTATAATTCATGGGGGGTTTTCCATATATGTAAACTAGTGGCTTAAAATGGTTCTTAAAAGTTCTCAAACCCAATTCCTATATATATATATATATATATATATATATATATATATATAGGGTTAGGTTCAAATGAGAACTTTTTGTTTTGAGAACTTTTGAGAACTAAATCTCAACCACACATTTCAGGGGGGACCACTATAATTCATGGGAGGGGGATACATGTAAATTAACTTGTGGCTCAAATTAGTTCTTTTTAGTTCTCAAATCAAATTGGTTCTCAAATGATCCTCTCCCTATATATATATATATATATATATATATATAAACACAAATAATTTTATGTGAAAAGTATTTAATTTTCTATTGAATTATTTAATTCAAAAATCTCACAAATTGACACATAGGATTTATCCTATGTGGCACACTTTAAAAGATGACATTTGTACTTTAAAAACTTGTGTTTAATAGTAGTATAGAAGATTACACATTATAAACACCTCAAAAGAATCTGATGTTATATACATTTTGTGGGGACCACTATAATTCATGGGGGGTTTTCCATATATGTAAACTAGTGGCTTAAAATGGTTCTTAAAAGTTCTCAAACCCAATTCCTATATATATATATATATATATATATATATATATATATATATATATATATATATATATATATATATATATATATATAGGGTTAGGTTCAAATGAGAACTTTTTGTTTTGAGAACTTTTGAGAACTAAATCTCAACCACACATTTCAGGGGGGACCACTATAATTCATGGGAGGGGGGATACATGTAAATTAACTTGTGGCTCAAATTAGTTCTTTTTAGTTCTCAAATCAAATTGGTTCTCAAATGATCCTCTCCCTATATATATATATATATATATATATATATATATATAGGGAGAGGATCATTTGAGAACCAATTGGTTTTGAGAACTTTTGAGAACCATTATGAGCCACTAGTTATCTATAGGGAAATCCCCCCCATGAATTTGAGTGGTCCCCCATGAAAATTAGTGGCCCAGAATGGTTCTCAAAAGTTCTCAAAAGCAATTGGTTCTCATTTGAACCTAACCCTATATATATATATATATATATATATATATATATATATATGGATACAAATAATTTTATGTGAAAAGTATTTAATTTTCTATTGAATTATTTAATTCAAAAATCTCACAAATTGACACATAGGATTTATCCTATGTGGCACACTTTAAAAGATGACATTTGTACTTTAAAAACTTGTGTTTAATAGTAGTATAGAAGATTACACATTATAAACACCTCAAAAGAAGTCTGATGTTATATACATTTTGTGTTGAGGATTTTACCAAACACACATAAACCCAAATTGTGATTAATATTTTGAAGCTTTCAACCCCATTTACAATTAGACATGTGTTTTGTGTAACGACACAAGCGTTAACACAAGCACTTACTAGGGGCATGTCTTTACAATATTGTATAAACTTTGTTTTCATCAATTATATCATTTCTTTAACATTTTATCTTTAGATTCATATTGGACTAATTTTTTCATCACTATTCAAAGTTGGTTAAATACTAGAAAACCTATCACAATAATAAAATCTTGATAAAAATTCAGCTGCATTTTAAAAAACTCCAAGCATAATCGCTTAATTGTTCAATAAGTAGCCAATTCGAAACCAGTTGCATGTTTATAAACTCAATCAACGCACGACTTGTGTAAAGCTAGTTTACAAGAAAGTCATGAACATTTAACTTTATGTTGGTTACAATCATGTTCCATTGTAGTCGAAGTCAACCCAATCCAACACTATTAGTTTAATAAAATCAACGGCTAAAATCAACGGCTACATTTTCTCATTCGAGATATGGAGTGAAGTAGCAGTAGAATAATATTCGCCATAGAAAAACGACTAGATTTTCTTCCTAAACTTCTTAATAAGATGCTTTTATCTCAGGTCAATCTAAGTACTATAATAACCACATAAACGATGAATGTGTAGCATCCCTCTATGTATATATGTGTGTTGAATACTATGACACTGTTCTTTAGAAGCACTTTTAAGTTCCAACATTCATGGTGCCCATAATCTGAGTCATCATCAGATAGGATGTAAAAAGGTGGTTCTTAAAATCAATTTGATTTAATAACTATTCTGGCAAAAACAACAGGGACAAAACTTTTGAACAGTTTAGAAACCAACTTTCCTTTTTCTGTTGCCTTTGTTGCTAGGTAATGAGGCTGCCAAATACCTAGGATTCATAATTTCCCGAGGTATGGCAGCACCAGATGATTTCAGGATTCCAACTAACTCCGGAAACAGATTCTTGTTCTCTTCACTAACAAACAGAATCGAAGTTCCCTCAACTCCCATTCTAGATGCTCTGCCAATCTGGTGAACATACTCCTTAATGGAATTCGGCATGTCAAACACGATAACTTGTCTAACAAGCAAAAGATCAATTCCTCGACCCAATATCCCGGTTGCCACAATCACCGGAACCTCTCCTAGTAAAAACGAACTTAAAACTTCTCTCCTTTCTTTCATGCTCTTTTCACCATGAATAGCCAACGACTTTAACCCGGTGGTTACTGTTATAGCCTCAGAAAGGAGGTCCGCCCCGAGTCTTGACCCCACAAACACTATGACAGGTGGCTTAAAATGTTGTTTGCTAGTCAATATTTCAAAAAGCTTTTGCTTTTTTCGGGTTGACTCGACCCATATAACCACCTGCTTCACAGCTTGATTCGGTTTGTTCATCTTTCCAACAGTGATGATGTTCATCTCTTTTGCTAATGAACTTGCCATCTTTTCCACTTCAACTGAAACAGTTGCAGAATATAACAAAATCTGAGGTTGAGATAACGCCCTGTAAATCTGCATCACTTGTTCACGAAACCCCCTTTGGAGCATGCAGTCCACTTCATCTATAACCAAAACCGAAATATCGTCTAATTCAATGTCATATTTTGTTAGAAGATCAATAAGCCTGCCAGGTGTACCGACAATCATTTCTATTCCAGCCTGTACCCGATGGATCTGTTTGGGCATTGCATCACCGCCTACCACCAATGCTGTTTTAAACGGTAAACCCTTTCCAAGAACCTTCGCTTGTTCTTCAACTTGTATGCAAAGTTCCCTAGTTGGTGTTAACACCATTACTAACGGCTTTTTCTGATTTGTAACTGTAACCACCTCTTTCCTGAAATTTGCACAGTAAGAGACTATAGGAACCAAATAAGATGCGGTTTTTCCTGAACCAGTTTCGGCTGAAACAAGCAGGCTTTGACCCTTCAAGGCAGCGGGAATTGCCTGCATCTGAACAGGCGTTGGGATTTCGTATCCTGCAGATTCTATGTTCTGCAGGAGCTTATGAGGAAGATTACACTGAGCAAAAGATAAAACTGGAGGTGGAACACAGTTACCCTTAACAGCAATCTCAAATTTAGCCCTGATCGATTCTGTTTGGTTGGTGGTCAATGACCGACTCTCCGATTTAGCATTATCGGCTTGAACATAAATGCACTCATCGGTCGCAGGTAATCTTACGGGATGCGGTGCAAGTTTAGTTGGCAACTTGGGTTGTTTAATTCTTAGCAGGAGTTTCTGCTTGCATTCAATGCTGCAGATATCATCATCGGTTTCATCACATATATATTCCCCAAACCGCCCACATTCTATGCATAGAGGCTCCCCAGGTAAAGCTTCTCTTTGTTGAACGCTATACGTTTTCACATCATCTGATGCAGAACATGCAAATAAAGAAATTACAATTCAAGAAGTGAGGCTGAAACTAGGACTAAGAACATGTATGTATATAAGCCAGTAGTAACAAATATAGCAGAGAAAGAAAGGTTTGATTAATTTACAGCTTCAAAATTTGATAATCAATTTTAGGTTTATTTCAATAGATGAATATAGTAAGCATATTACAATCAAGAAATGGCTGTGACAAAATCCTATTCAAATTTGCAATCAAGGCACATAAGACTTGACTTTAAATAGCTAAAATTTCAGCAAAATCACCATTGTAACTGCATCCATAATCATTAGAAAGCAGAAATTAATTTAGGAAATATAGCTTTTGCATTTGCCTGATTTCATATGATGTCGATCTCGTTGATCGGTTCGAGTTACAGATAATTGATAAGAGGGCATACATACCTGAGGTTTCAACAAGATCCGGTGCTTCTAGAGTTCTTTGATCCTCGTTTGCATTCTCCATTAATATTTTTGAAGCAATTAAGCGCCAATTTCAAAGAAAAATCGCCAAAAACTGAGATTGTCGAGCAAAGAGCGATGATGATGACTGAATAATTGAATATTTCCAAAGTAATTAGACTAAATAATAACGAAAATCGAAAACACAATCTCTATAAGAAATTAAGAACCCTAGAAAAACTTAATCAAATTAGGGCAAATTTCGTATAAGGCAACAATCCCATCCCCACAGTATACGAGAAGAGAGTTGAGTTTCTGGTTATTGACATCGACGATGATGCACGACCTTACTCATTTGGGTGGATGAAGAAGCTGTGACCGGGGAGGGAGGGAGGGCCGAGGGGGTGTTAACTGTTCCCTAACCGGCTAACCCACTAACCTACTAACCTACTAACCGGGTCTTACACTATGTTCCCGAGTTAAATAATGTTGAAAAAAAAAAGAAAAAAAAAAAGAAAGGGTGAAAAGGGAGAGAAAAGGAAAAAGAGGGATAACTTTCCTTTCTTTTCTTTTCACTTTCTCCCCAAATTGGAAGGAAACAAAATATTAAGAAATAAAGCATACTTTCTCCTTCCTTTTCTCTCCTTAACACTATGTTCCCGAGTTCACTTAAGGAGAGAAAAGAAAAGAAAGGAAAAGGGAAAGGAAGAAAGGAAAAGAAAGGAAAGGAAAAGAGGGGAAAGGAAAAGAAAAGAAAGGGAGGGATTGCTTTCCTTCCAATTCCTTCCAAATCGGAAGGAAAGAAAAACCTAGAAAACTTGCCTAATTTTCTCTCCCTTTCCCTCCCTTTCCCTCCTTAAATGAAACTTGGGAACACATAATTTTTATTTCCCTTCCCTTTCTTTCTTTTAATGAAACTTGGGAACACAAAGTTTCTTCTTTTTCCTTCCCTTTCCTTTCTTTTCCTCCCTTAAGTAAACTTGGGAACATAGTGTTACATTTCCTTTCTCTCCTTAAATGAAACTCAGGAACACAAATACATTTTCTTTCCCTTTCCTTTCCTTTCTTTTCTCTCTTAGTATTCGTGTGTTGTAACAATAAGCTATTCATATAAAACAGTTATGTTAAAACGTAACATGAATAAAACGTAATTAAAAAAACACTATGTAACGGTATTAGAATTAAAAGTTAAATTCTTAAAATGTTATAAATAAGACCTAAAGGTTACTAGGCTCTACCGACTATATCACCACCGTTAGTTTGAACAACATCGCCAAAATGACAATAATTTTCTGCTCATTTAAATGTAAAGTTTACTATTTTTTTTCACATTTAAATGTGTAGTTTACTAATTTATTTTATTTGGTTTTCTTTTTTGAAAGTAAACAATCAAGATAAAGTTGTCTTTTGGAGAAATGTTCGAAAAGCATTCTAACAGCTGCCCGCGAGGGAGGATTACCGGTCAAATGACTTGATATCGGGAAAATGAAGCGATATCAACCATAAGTGTCAATTTTCACCGCCGTTTACAAGCAGATGCGTAGCGGATGGCCGAGCGGGGAAAGCTACGTGGACATTCAGAGCAAAGCTATGATGGAGTATAAAGCTACTAGAGCCTCGTTTCCATACCTCTAGTGTTGGAACCTACTTCACAAAAGTTCTAAGTGGGCCTTGCAAACGAATCTCACACAGAAAACTAGACGACTATAAAAAAAAGCAAAGAACGTCGCCTTAAGCAGATACCCCCCCCCCCCTCTCGTGTCTGACGACTTACAATTGGATCTTAACGCAAAACTCGGCCGCTTACTTTTGATGAAGGATAAACAACTCTTGATAACGGAGAAGCAATCTAATATCGTGCAACACGTGATATGAAGAAGGATTTAGCGGAACTAGAGAACCGCGAATGAATCAAGGAACAATATGGACATTAGTAGGATTTTTTTATTTTTAGTTTTTCTATAAAATTATGTAGTTTTTTTATTTTATTAAATTATGTTTTTAATTAATTTGTTGTCTAGTTTGTTTATTATTAAATATAACAATGAAATTTGTAGATGAATAGTACTCTTTTGCTTTCTTTTAAATTAGCCACAGGTTTATGTTTTTCTTAACATATTCAGTCCCTCATAACTATTTCTTTAGCATTTCAATCCTTCTGATGTCCATGTCATCATGAAATTGGAATTCTTATTGGCTTTAACACGTAGCTCACCTCATCAATCTTCTCTATATTTTTAAAAGCCACTTTCTCTCTCTTTATTCAAAAGAAAGAAAGGCTTTCTCTTTCTTCAAAGAGAACGGTGTCTCTCTGTCTTCATCAACATCTAAAATCTTCTCTCCATCAATTGATGAAACTGCAATTGCAACTTTTCTCACCCTAAATCTGTGAAGGAATGACGAACGGGGTTCAAACGGAGTGTTCCAGTTGCTCCGTTACGATGACGGCTACCGGCTTTGGCCGGTTTAGCTGCCGTACGTTGATGCAATGCTGCAGTCTCCCTAGATCTGTTAAGGGATGATGAACTCTGTACCTCTCTCTGCAACTCCCGTCTTATTTCGTCATCTTCATTGGGGGTTAGGGTTTGTGGCTAAGATGGCGGTTCAGTTTCGTTATTTGATCGGTGGTTCTCTTTGCGCCGGCAGTTCGTATTTTATGGATGAGGTTTTTTCGTTGATCTGTGGTGTTGTTTTGGCAACCCTACTGTGACGATTTGGGGTTTTTCCCGACCGACTGTCGGCATCGAAGCTTGGTGGTCTATCTATGAACTCTGAGCTCCGCAAACGTCGAAGCTAACTGAGTTTGCTCCGTTTCTGTTGAGGTAATGAAATCTAGGACCACCACTGTGGCTTTTGTTTTCGCTTTTCTTTCGCGATGATCTTACCGGCGATGGTATATCGTTAATCGGTTTTGTCGCCGGTGTATGAGCGATTTTGTTGATGATCTGAGTTCATCTTTATCTTGAAAGATTTCAGATGATAATTTTGGGTTTTGGTTTCGTGGATTTCCCTTTGACCAGAGCCTTTACGACGATGATGGTCACAAAATTTTGGGATTTTGATTTATTATCTTTTCTACCGATTCAAACCCAACCTGAGCCTTTTAGGGCTGTGATGGCTTTGTATGTGGAGTTTCCTGATGTATATGGAACTGAATTTATGTATTTTAGGGATCGATTATTTGGGCTATGATGATACATAACTGTGTTTGAGATAGTGGTAACAACGAGACGTGAACTTTGTTTTTCGCATCTGTAGCACATCCAAACCTTTCATCTAAAGCATGCTATGATGATGTGAATCAGGTATCTGAGCCGGTTGCTTCCAATATAAGATAATTTTGGTCGGTATGGTTTTGATATTTTTGGGTTTTTATTTTCTCGATTCATTTTTCTATGATGAAATTTTTATGTATTTTACTTTGGTAATCTTCACGTTATGCTTTAATTGTATTGAATTGGGTCTAGGCTATGATGATGTACCAAAATTGGTATGAGCCTTGGCTGTGATTGTTCAAGAAAAATGATAACAGTGTTTAGATTTGTATGTGATTATTGAAATTGTTGCTTTGGCTATATGATGATTTCATATGAGCCTTGAAATTTTTTATGTCTTTTACATTAGTAACATTCATTCTGATGCTTTAACTGTGTTGATTTCGTTCTGATGCTTTAATTGTGATGATTTGGGTCTAGGCTATGATGATGTATCAAAATTGGTCTGAGCCTTGGTTTTGTTGGTTCAAGAAAAAAATGATATTTAATGTTTAATTGTGCATGTGGTAATTCAAACTGTTGTTTTGCCTATATGATGATTTCGTATGTGTCTTCAAAAATTTTATGTCTAAGGTTTTTGGTTTTAAGAAACTGTTGTCGTTTCGATTATGGGTTTTGCATTGCCTTGGAAAAATATGTTTAAGAAAACTGAAATTGCTATTTTTATTTAGAAAAGGAAAAGAGTCATAAAACGGTCCATATCTTATTGGACTTATGTTGTAATTGTTTTATATTTGAGGATTATTTAGTAAAGTTTATAACAAGTCATTAGGTTTGTGTTTGTGTAAATTATTAGGTTTTTGTTTGTGTTTGAAAATTTAGTCTTTTTGGTTTGGTGATTGTAATTAAAAGAAGTGACCCGCCGCAACGTGCGGGTGGGTCAATTTCTCGTTTAAATTAAAAGAAAATTATTAATTGTGTAATGATTAGGGAGAGACTTCATTACTACACTATTTTTAAACATGAAGCATCTTGATGTCCAGACTCCCACATGCAGAATTTGCCAGAGGGAGGGGGGGGGGGGGGCGTGGGGGTTGAGTACATATATTTTTTTTAAAAAGACAAAATGGTAAAAATAAACAAATGACATAATGATAAATACAATAAAAAGGGCAAAATAGTAATTAAACTAACCAAAGTTCTCTATTGTATAGAGGCGGTAATATTTAAAAAACTATAAAGTAGTCACATGACATTATTGGAATGGGCTACACACTCATCCCCCATAACCCCCCCCCCCCCCGTTGCCATGTCACTGCCACATATCACATAATGCCTCATGGTGGGGCATTATTATGACAACACATAGCCTAAGAAATTAAAAGAAAAGAAAACTAAAAAACTTAAGAAATTGTCAAGTGGCGTTATGAAAATGAACCACATCATAAAAGACAACTCAAACAATAACCACTTATACTATATGCGATATAATTTATATAAAAAGTTTCATTTTATATATAGGATAATTTAAAAGAAAAAAAACAGCCTTGAATAACTTCAATGAAATACTTAAAAAATATGTTTGATTATTATTTTATAGGTGACCAGTTTTACTACATTATGACATAAGAGTTGTCACACATTAGTGTTGGTGTGTTACTTGAAGAGCATGAAAATACCTATGACATACAATCTTACATAGATACGGGGACTAAAAATATATTATGTATAATTCAAGGGATCAACTAACTCTAAATTTTAACGATTTGATCTGTCAAAAAAACACTCAAATTTTTTGTGTCGTATATTTTTCTTCTTGTATCTGTGTAACTAGAGTGTTTGTCATAAGGCTTAATGAGTTGTGAGTTGACAGATTATAATAGCAGACTTAAACACGACTTACATTTTCATTGATGTTAAAAACTAGCTTTTGATTATTCGCGTGTTGTCCAGGGGGCTAATCAAATATACAATTAAGTTGTATTACTATAACGCAACGTAAAAATATAAAAAAATTATACACCAAAAAATAATAAAGACAGAATTGCAAACCACATAAAAACAAAACTTAATGTCATGCGGCACTGCCAAGTGTACCATAAAAAAAAGTGACACGTGGTGAGAAGAATATGAAATTGTACTTTATATACAACTTCAACGTAAAACACACACTCAAATTAAAATTGTATAATAAAAGGGCATTTGCTCTAATGATATGATGATGATTGTTAGAATTTGGAGAACTTGAGTCAAGTTCAAACCTAAGTCAAGTGGGTTTTTCCAAATGACGGGTGTTCTCCTTGATGGTTTTTGTGGGTGAGTCAAGCCAGCAATGAGTGTCAAATCCAATATGTACAGATTGTAATCTCCTTTAAGAAAGACTCACTCAGAATGAAGATTTAGGATAGTTTTAAACACCATTAAAAAAAATCAAATTGTGTAACCAAAATATAAGTCGCTAAACGCTTATTAAACTGATATTGTATATATATACAATAGACAAAGTTGCTTATAGGATTGTGCCAATAAGGAAAAAGTAAGCATATTCTATATATATTTGTTAAAGTTGATAATAGTCACCAAAAGCATTTTAGATCAGCTGGTTAAGCCCTTATTTTCTTCCCAACAGTCGCAGGTTCGGATCCATCTAAGTCCCATTTTTTTTCGCGTGAACTTAGCAGCTCAATTTATCCATCTGCTAATTGTTTTTTTTTTCCTGTGTTTAAATAAATGAGTATAGAAACAATCAAGGGACAGATTTGGATGATGACTCATGATGAAATAAACATATACACGAATATATACGTATGCTTCAGTGCCTTAATATGACAATTTATTTTTCGTAGATATGTCAAAATCTTGAAATTTATAAGGCAATTATTCAACTAAACCACTACGTAATTAAGTGATCTTATTACAGAAATCCCTACTTTGTGATATATAATTAAGATGAAATTATATTTATATTATTTGTAAACACGTGATGAAGACTTGAACTCAGTTTATTATTGTTAGAAGACATTAGTTTTACTTTTTACCATGCAGATTTTATTTTTAGATTTAAGAATTTCACTTTTGTCAGATTTTATTTTTAGTTTTACAGATTTTAGTTTTACTTTGTTCATTTACTAAAAATTGGTTAAACCTCGCAAATCAGAAGAGATGATGACGGTTCAAGTATAATATAGTAGACTATATGTGAGTTTGACGTTATAGACAAATAATATGATTAGAACATATTTGATCGTAAAAATGAGAAAACCAATAAGCATAACGATAAAATGAGGTTTATTTACTATTTCTCAATACCGAGCAACACTCGAAGCACACGAAGGGGTAAATTCGTAGATGCTAAAGACCGGCTATACGCGTTGATAATTTAAAAATAAAAAGTAAAATAAAGCCTAGATAAGAAAAATAGTTTTGTAGAGGTCAAATAACTTTAAACAACTTTCATCACGCTCTATATTGTAGTTCGTCATAATTATTTAATGCCGACGCATTTTTTCGGAACCAATGCGCTAACCGACCAGTAGTTTATAACATATTCAAAAACATGGTTGATTTGGAACAATCGTATCTGCTTTATGATTTTTGTTTTTAAAAGAAACATCTTATATATGATAAAATCATTATAACCTCTCTACATTGTAAGATTTAGGGTTATTGGATTTTATTAATCCAAGTTATTACCAATTGGCCAATATTAATCCCAATTTTAAAATTGCCTCATATTAATCCCAATAATTAAGGTGTTGGATTTCATTGGACCCCTTTACATTTTTCTTCACTCCGTTAGGGATTTTACTCAAAAAATTCCCTTCGGGGTCTAATGATTATTAAGGTGTTGGATTTCATTGGACCCTCTTTATATTTTCCTTAACTCCGTTAGGGATTTTACTCAAAAAATTCCCTTCGGGGTCTAATGAAATCCAACACCTTAATAATTGGGATTAATATGGGCCAATTTTAAAATTGGGATTAATATTGGCCAATTGGTAATAACTTGAATTAATAAAATCCAATAAACCTAAGATTTAAGCCATAACTTTTTAGTTAAGTTGAAGATGATATTAACTTGAAAGACATCAACTCTATGATTTTTGTCTAGCAATAACAGCGTGTTATTTCTTGAATTATGTCCGGGCGCTTATTGCTATCTGGTGTAAGCTCTCTTCTATTTTCTTTTTTTTTCGGTTTTTTTTGGGTGAAGGACATCTCCAAGGCGCATCAAAGTGGCATTTTCAATGTTTTCTGTTATCTGAATAATTATTCTACGTTCGATTTTAGTTTACAAAAAACATAATCTTACTCTTATCCACAACAATGTTTTATGCTATCTAACACTAATAAATTTTATGCTTATTTACATAGAACCTTAGATACCGCATCAACGTGCCGTCGATTTATAGTTATCTTAC
>JBCNJP010000025.1:98071932-98245283 GCA_039602395.1 Deinandra increscens subsp. villosa
ATGTAAAACATGTTAGTGGATTACACTTGTAATAATCAGATTATAACCGATCATTCTACTTTTAATAATCGTCAAATTCGGTCAAAATATGGGGCGTTTCGTGAAAGCACCGGAGATAATCTCATTCCGTTTCCATTAAATCCATCGCCAGCACCACACCACACCACACCTACCTCCGACTCATCCACAACAATGGCGGCAAAAACCCTACTCCTCCTCCTCCTCCTTACGCTACTCCCCACACTCATCTCCGCCGCACTCCCCCACGATCCACCCACGGTCTACCAGATCCTCGAAAAATACGGCCTTCCTAGCGGCCTTCTCCCCGATTCCGTCAAATCCTACTCCCTCTCTCCCGACGATGGAAGTTTCGTCGTTGAACTCCAGCAGCCCTGCTACATCCAGTTCGATTACCTCGTTTACTACGATACTAAGATCACCGGGAAGCTGAACGTCGGATCGATTACAGATCTGGATGGAATCCAAGTCAAGAGGTTGTTATTTTGGTTTAATGTTGATGAGATTAGAGTTGACTTGCCTAGCTCCGATAATATCTACTTCACCGTTGGGATTCTTAATAAGAAGCTTGATATCGATCAGTTTGAGACGATTCACGCTTGTACGGATAACGCCCTTTCCGCATGCGCTCAATCGTCATCAAAACCTTCTATTACTCAGGTTAGGTTTTCGATATTTCGATCTATATGTACATCACACACTCCTTCACTCTTATTTACATGTTAATTGCTATAAATTTATGATTGATCTAGATAGCGATGTTAAATTAAATTCAGAATTTCAGAATTTATATATATTGATTGCGGATCGTGATTATTGACACTTGATATGTATTTTAGTTGAAACCTGGATGGATTTTGTATTTGTTGAGTAATCTCATGCTTTGATTGTTTGTGTACTTTTTCAATTAATAAGGCACCTCTGGCCTCAGATCTTGCATTTGGGTGGGTACCTCTTTAAAACTTTGTATGTCCCTACATTATATATGTATGGACATAAACCTTTTAATTTTGTTGATAATGTCTTATACATACACATATAATCAATTATGTATATGTATATTCAAACATATGTGTATCTGTTTGTATATAAGTTGTTAGGTTAACCATTTTTGAGCAGCCAAAGACCTCGTTATGTTGGGCGAGAAAGATAATCAAATAACGTAGATATGTTTCCTTATATCTTGCTTGGAAGTTACTTTTCAAAGGTAGTTGGTAGTTTTAAATGACTGTGTATCATGAAATCAGTTGTGGGATAATGTAGGAAACTAAAATCACCAACACATTGCTCGTTAACCGCTTTTGCGGATTGGTAGTTTTTCTGAACAATCTCAGTTTAAAATGTCTAGAGGTGAGTATTATTAAATCCAGAAACTGGTACTTGCACCTAACCTGAATGCCCCTTTTAAGCAAGTAGAGTTCATTAAAGGCATATACTACACATGTTTGATTGCCTTGTCATATTTCTCCACCACTTTTCTTGATTGAATGTTTTAACTTGTATTGACCTGCTTTAAGGTGCTGCTTGATTATATAATAGTTAATAGTTAATATGCTTGGTTAAACTAAAAACCACAAGTGTGTGAATTTCTTGTTTTACAGCTTCCAGTGACTTTTAACGAGGTGGAAATGCTGATCACCGAGTAGATGTAGCACCATGGGGTCATGCAGTACATGTACATGTAACTGGATAATCCGCCGATCCTATATTCGTATCGTATGTTTTGAATGTGAGAAGCCACTGGGTTAGGTTCTCTTCGCCTCGTTGAGCCTCTGTTCAAGTATAATTGTGTAAAAACGTTTAAAACCTCGGAACCTGTAGTAAGAAGTGTATAATATTGTGTCTTTGTCTACCTTCCACTATGCAATGACTATTATATCTTGTGTATTAGCAACTAATGAGTGTGTATAAGCGTACTGGCGTTACATGTTAGGGATTGGATTTTAGTGTCGTAAACCATTTTAGTTAACTAAAGATTTACTTGGCTCCGAAAAGAAATCGCAATAAAGTTAGGAGGTGTGGAGTTTCGATACTATTTTGATTTTTGATACTTGGAAACCTTGGGTTCTGGTTTTGATATGTGGCGCGACCTCCTGAATAATGCGGATTTTCTTGGGTTTTCAGGGGGAGAGACCTCCTAGACGATGGTGGTTTTAAGAAGCCACCCCCTAGGATCTATGGGGGTATGACTCTAATCAGTGTGAAATTTGTTTATTTTATCTTTTGTAAGGTTATTTAAAGTTGTTTTAGATTTACATAGTCTATGAAAAGTTGAATGTAAATTGATAGTTATTAAGAACTTATTAGTAGTGAGTGCTGATCATTAGTGATAACTGATAACTAAGACTCGCAAGAACTAGGTCTGTGGCAAGTTTAATTAGCAACAACTGTGACCGTTGGTATTAGTAGTCGTGATGAGTTGTTAGTGGTAACTGGCCATTAGAGTTACTACTGATAAATTCGTTATGAGTAGTGATTAAGTTGCTGCCCAAGAAGTTCATTTTTTTGTTCCCGAACGACAGTTTTTATTATTCCATTTATTTTACACCGTTATAAGGTTTAAACCTTCGTCTCAAGTAAAGGGATTTTGTCTTTTACCATTACCCAAGAATTTAATGCAGGTGGTTTTACTTTTGATAGAAGTTGCCGTTGATGTTAACAAATAATCGTATGTAGTTTAAATCACGGACGACTGACATATTTTTCACGAAGTGTCTATAGTTCAAATCAATCAATTGACATACTTTTTTACGAAGAGTCGGTGTCTGTGTCTCGATTATAAATTGAAATCTTTGTCCTATTTCTGTAAGGTCTTTTCATAACAAAAAGAAAAATTGTATATTTGTTCTTATTTCTTTTTAATTATCCGATTGACTGCATCATATTTATCCCAGAATGCCCCTTAAGGATACTTTAAATAAAAATCCAAAGCCACTTAATTAATTAGATTGGTATCAGATAAGAGTTAAAGCTTTTTTCAAACACCACATATTCAAACCTGGTTAAAAGCGTTTAGGGCCCAGATGGGTATTGTTGTTCAAAGGAAAAAAATATAGAAATCAATAACAATAACGAAAAGATTCACAAGTTTAATATATTGAATATAAATATAAATAAGACTTATCAATTGAATTTATTAGTTTACGTTAAAGAGAGATCATGATGATAAAAGATAAAATGGTGTATTCAGGAATTTTTTTATATGTTAGAACCCTACAAAAGTTACAAAGTTTAAAACCTACAACATACATGTGATTTAAATGTGATTTAACCCAGTATCCCTCCAATTTAATGTATCAAATCATGTTATAATAGATCTTTTAACAGCACTAATGGTATTATCTTCGCGCAGTGCAGCGGGATCATCGTGGGTTCACGTTAGGATTTGTACGTGTAGCGACTTGCAACAAAGGAAACTAAGATACACAAAAAGTTAATGAAATCCGACATAATTGTTGGTATCTTGGATAATCTCGAAAGCGTGAATCACTTTCAGATTTGAATATTCATGTGGTTCACTCGAGAAAATTAACCGGATACGATCGAGACGAACATATGAATTTTCGAATTTTGCAGATGATAGAATTTTTGAACCGTGCATCACCAAATTGATATGATCGTATACTTAGGAACAAGAGCGTCTGTGCAGTTATCTACATTTTTCAAATTTGAATCAAAATTCTCAAAATTACACTTTCAGTCCCTACGAAATTTTATTAAGCAATTTCTGGACAAACGAAAATTGTAGTTCAGTTTTAATAAAGGAATTTAATCAAAATAAAATTTTCCAAGCTGACCCGCTAGGGGCTGCCGACCCTTGGACCTCGCTCTCTCGGGGCCCTCTTGGATCCCCCTAACCTTATCGATACGGGCATGCACTACCCCGCACTACTAAACCCGACCAATATAAGTTAAAAGTCCGATCAATCAATAGTCAATCCCTAATTACACTAAAATAACAACATTTCTCCCCCATTTTAGTGTAATCCTTGATTAACTAAAACAACTATCATAAACAAACAAAACTAATGCATAAATGAGAATGTCATGACGATTCTTAGTACTTTACACATTCCAGAAATTCGAATATTAAGGGTGTCACTAAGGATTAAACCCTTACTATTATAATAAATACCCGAAGATAAAGTACACATTAGTTTATATTCTAAATTCCAAACTTGACACTTATTTTACTAGCTTGTGTCCTAATCCTTTCATAAGCATATCAAAGCTAAGTCCAAAAGCTTCTTGAAGCAGCTAAACTTCATGCTCACATAGGTAGTTCTTTTATTCTTGCACATGCAATGCAATTTTTCAAAGAACTGTTAAGAAGATAACCATCAACCTTCTTTAACTTGCAGAACTAAACACATACCTTGGGATGATTCTTTCATGTGTTTCGATCTAAATATATTAAGCTTTCCATATTGAATTCAGCACCTAAAGTCTATTAGGTGAGAATTGGATATCTCAATATATAAGATTTTAGATGGGCTTTAACCCCATCCCTTCAGCCGCCTTGTGCACAAGATCTCTACATAACCCTTTGGTTAAATGATCGGCTAAATTCTGTTGACTTCTCACAAACTCAAGAGATATCACACCATTTGTAATGAGCTCCCAAATCATGTTATGTCTAACACCTAAGTGTCTAGACTTTCCATTATATGTATGTCTATAAGCCTTAGCCAACGTAGCAGCACTATCACATCTAATAGATAATGGTGATATCGGTTTGGGCCACAATGGAATCTCATAAATCAAGTTCCTTAGCCACTCAACTTCTTTACCAGCTGCAGCTAATGCTACAAACTCAGATTCTATTTTTAATTTAGTGATGCAAGTTTGCTTCTTTGATGTCCAAGATATTGCACCACCACCAAGTAGAAAAACCCATCCACTTGTAGAAGAATGATCTTCCAAATTTGTAATCCAACTCGCATCTAAATAATCTTCTAAAACGGAAGGAAACCCTGAGTAATGCAGACCATAATCCTTAGTTCCTTTCAAATACTTGGATACTCGATTTAGAGCTTTCCAATGATGTGTATTTGGATTGTTAGTATATATACTTAGCTTTCCAACAGCAAAGGCAATATCAGGTCTTGTGCTAATCATTGCATACATGAGTGAACCTATAGCCTCTTGACGTATTCAAGTTGAGACACAACCACACCTTTGTTTGGTAATAGTTTCATATTTGGATCAATAGAAGTTGTTAATACCCTCTAATCGTTGAAAGGACCCTAAACCGATTTATGGGTCCTAGGTCTCGGTAAATGCTTTATGGGATCTGGATTTCCGACTTGCTGCTGAGGGGTTTGATATTCATGGGCAAATAGGGTTTTTTATTAGTCGGGGGTAGGATGGATGGTGACAATGAGGTATTACGATGGAGGTGGATGTGTGGTGCGGCGATGGTCAGAGGTGGAAGCGGGGCGGCGACAGAGGGTTTGGTGGAGAAACAACGGTACCATGGAGAAATTAGAATGTGGTGGAGACTAGAGATATTGAAGTTTGGTCTGATCAGAATTTTCATTTATTTTATAAATTGAATTATATTCATATAAGTTTATACTTTCATTTATTTACAAAATGGCCCCTACAATATATAAAGACAATTATCTTCTCATGTGCAATGCACCTGACATAACTTAACAGAAAAAATTAACGACCTTTAGAGGACATTATGTAAGTTTTTAACAAAGTATAAACTTAAAGATGTCCGTTAGACAAAGGACGTGATTAGAAACAAACCATAAATATAAAGGACATTTTCTGCTATTTCTTTAGTTTAAGGACGAAATTTAAAATTTGCATACTTCCTAAAGAACTAAATTGTAATTTCTAGTGTATGGTACCACTCAGGGTAATTCATAGGGGGCGTACCCTAACTTATACGCAAATAAAATTATATGACGGTTTAGAAACTAGTTCTGTATAAGAGTTATTAAATACATATTGGATAAAATAAAACAAAATTAACTCCTTTAGCAGGAAATATGTACGCTTTAACAAAGTCTAAAGTTAACGATCGTCCGTTCTATGATTTCCAGCTTTGCATATTCGTATTTCCAATTTTGTTTTATTGATATTAATGCAACTAAATGAGTTACTACTGCAATTATGTTATAATGCAATTAAAGACACAATTAAATGAGTTAATTTCCGTACTTTTTTCATTTTAATGCAACTAAATGTTATCAAGGTTGTTTGTTCTTTTTTTTTAAATGGTGTTTGGTACCACTCCCAATACCTGAATGAGTTTTATTAAGATGAAGTTGAAACCATCTATACATGATTTAACAATTCAACTTTGACTCACCGAAAAACACTCATTAAGTAGAAAACTTACCACTTAAAAAAACCCTTCTGAGTAAAGTTATAAAGTTGAGACCTCAGACCTCAAATCCACAATTATTATTCTCGTTCAAGCTCCTCTATAAAAAAAAAAAGTCGCCTAAACCGAAATAAAAAATAAAACAACGATACTATTCTACATCTTTAACTTTAACTTAACTTGTATAATTTATAATTTTTCTTCATCCTTAGAAAGCGATGATATAGTTAATAAGAAGATAAGGGTTGTCATGTGTTTACACGAATATGTTAAATGATTATGGGTGTGTAGATGTGGCAGCACAAAGGAAGACGTTCGTGGCAAATTCGAAGCGCGTGGACTTTGTCAACGCACCACAACTCCGGAGTCGACACCATTCTTAATTTAATAATATTAAATTTCCATGTTCCATTCTTTTATTAGATCATCAATAAGACACCATTAATAAAACACTACACTTGAAAAAAAATTTGACCTTCACTCTTATATTTTCTACAAAAATAATATAAAAGCCTCCCACCCATTCGGTTTTTCCTTCATGCCAAGAACTAGAGTAAAAACACCATCTAAGAGTGGGACACATAATAAATAAAAGTGTCACATAGTTACTAAATAATTGTCATTAAAGGACAATCTGATAGTAAATAGTAAATAATGTATTTTTAAGTTGAAAATTACGTATTCAGATCATGTGAAGTGAAGTGCATATACGATGAATTTATATTAGAAAATCTAAGTTTTGTTACAAAAAAAAATTACCAAACAGAGATTTTTGAGTTTTATTTTTTTTCTTAAAGTTAACTCCATATTTTTATTTTGTATTCGAGATTTTTAGGCTTTGATTTTATTGTTAGGTATATTCTTTAGTGACGAATAGGAACCAAACGAAATGAAATGAAGTGCATGTATTGGATCACTTTATCAACAATGACGTGCAAGATAATCTTCTTAATACGTTATATTGATCTTATCTAAATTGGGTATCAATCCATTTGTTGAGTCACTTCAGCAACCAATAGTTGTCTATATTTTCTTATAGATTAAGACTCAATTATTTAAGGATAAACCTACGACTACGAGTCACTCTTTTCACAACTAAGATTTTTGTATCCCTTGTTACATCGATTTAAAAACACGATGATACTAGAATACTAGAATACTAGTGAGTAATCCGGGTAAACATCTGAGGCTAAAGCTGTGATATAAAAAGAATTATATGAAATAAAAGATAAACCTAATTAATTAAAATGAATAATACATAAAGCTAAGAACTGATAAATATTTAATAATATTAAATTAGAAATTTGAAAAAAAAAGACTTTAATACAATGTTTTTTGTTACATTCGTCTGGCGACCATCATTATCCAAAATTAAGATTGTGAGACCATTTATGCTCTTCACTTTTGATATAGCAACGTACAGCTGGCAATGGGATAATTGCCATTGCAAAACAAACCGAAATTGGAAATCGTCTTCTTTGAAATCTAAAAGCAATCCGCTTATCTGTTGGAATCAGTGAAACTCTTGGAATAAACGTTAGACACCCAATATTATTTCCCGATATGAAAACTGCTTCAATAACACGTTTACCCAAATATATAATCTGAAAAGCCTGATCCCATTGCATAACTCATTTCTCTGATCAATATTCCTGAGCAACATTACAGGAACACCGACTTTCAAAAGTAGTCTATGATTTGGAATTCCAGAGAAATGCAATGAATTCAGAAAGTCCGGTGAATATAAATTGCGATCAAAGCTTTCGTAAACAAAATCATCTTCACGTATACTATCAAAACTTAAATACTTATGTTCCTTACCTGCAACCAAAAATAGTAAACGATTATCAATAATATTAATAATATACATTTTCTCCGGATATAAGAGGAAGTTATGCAAGAACTAACAAAGTCTTCAGGTGGCTAGGTATTCGTTTTCTGATATATTTACAACAATGCAAGAACTTCCACAATCATAAGCATCACCATAAGAAATCCAAACTTTCTTATACCATAGTTAACCAATCGACATGCCAAACACATACAAAGACATAGCAAGCAAAGTACATATCAAAGTAAACACAAACGACACGTAGATCAAAGCTTCATTTCTAACTATTAACATGACCTTCAGAAAATCCACGTTTCTTGTACCATTCTCACAAACTTCAAAAGTGAATAAAGTATAAGTTGTATATCTCATTAATAAAAGCTCATAAAGAAAAACATACTTTAGAGTTCTAAAATCTACTTTACACAACTATATTCATATAAATTTTTGGACCTAAGCATTCACAAAAACAAAAAAAAACTAAAAACTACAACAAAAGTCAGTGAGACATTTCATCAAAACACATAATCTACATATTAAACTATGACACACAATCTTTTCCTATTTATAGAAGTCACCTCTACTCAAACAAATATGATTCTTTATAGAAAGAATGTAAACCAGAATTACTAGAGTTGCCTTTAGTAAATTCTGAATTTGAGTGTCCACAGACTTCACTTTAAGATAATTGTTCCATTTGTTCACTGGATTTGGTTCATGTTCTTGAAGTTTCTTGTGGTAATGGTGATGATGAGGTAGATAATTCCATGGCGAACTAATTGACCGCAATCTCCACGATCCAGTGTATTCATTAATGGCCGATTTCTAAAAATTAAGCAATGAACATCAATCTTTATTCCATTATATTCCGTTTTGTACTGCAAGTTCATCACGGAGGTGAAGGCCGGAGATGGAGGCCGGTGATGAATGCTGGAGATGGAGGCCAGAGAAGATGAGGGTGGGGGTATAATCGTAATTTTATAATTCTTTTATTTTTTGTATTTTAATTATAGGGGTATAGTAATCAATTCACATTTATTTAATAGGATTTTTAACAGCCGTTAGCGTCAGGGACCAAAGCCGTAAAAAGTTGAAAAAGTTCTGAACCATAGCCGTAATAAACGATTCCTAAGAATGAAAGGTGAAAAATATGCAAACTACAGAAACGATTGTCGTAATTTACTCTTAACATAAAGAGTGGTTTTCCCATTATCCTTCCTTTATATAAACATACATCTGATTATTGATATTGTGTATTTGTTACGTTAATGTATTAATGTAATGTATTATCTTGTTAATGTAAATATTATAAAAATATATATAATTTTATAATCGCACTGTATAAACTTTAGCACCATATAATTTGTAATTACTCAAAGCAAAATGATAATAACGGTATGTTATTTTTTATAATATACATTTATATAACATGTATTTGTGAACTTTTTTTTAAATGTTATTTTTTCAAAAATTATATATTAATATTATGTACATACTAAAGATAAAACAAATACTTGATTTTAAGGTGTCATTCTTTAAAGAAAAATTATAAAGTATATAAGGTCTGATTAACTACGAATGTGTTATGGCGCCTAACCCGACCGATTGATCGGCCAGACCTGCCACCCAGTTCGTTTGATTGACCAAACTAACCTGACAGGCCGATAAGATGGACGCGGTCATCGTCCGAATAGACTGAACGAAACCAACACGACTGAACCGACATACTTGGCCGCCTGGCTCAACCAAACTGACCGGACCGGACACACTGATTGATCGGACCGGGCCGACCATACTGACAGATCATACCGAACTAGTGCACCCGGCTACTCAGCCTGAGCGCAATGGCGAAGCTTGAAGGGAAACCCCGCGGGGGCGGCGCTTATAAATTCTAGTGAGGGAGGGGGGGGGGGGGGATACTCAATACATATAAAAAAATTTCGAGAGGCGATACTCAATACATATAAATTTTTTTAACATAAAACCGCAAAAATACATACCCTGGACGAAAAAACCGTAAGAGCGGTAGCCACCCCCCCCCCCCCCTCCCGGTATACCTTATCCTTCGCCAATGCCTGAGCGACCATACCGACTCGACAGTGATCACCCAGCCAAATTTCAATTCTTTTAAATTCTAACTTTTTTAATTTCAATTTCAATTCCTTTTAATCAATTCCAATTTTAATTCTTTAAAATTCCAATTCAATTCCTTTTCAATCGATTCCAATTCCAATTTTTATTTCAACTAATTTCATCAAGCAAACGACCACTTACTTTTGTTATTTCGATAGCGAATCACTTACAAGTACATTAGGGGGGCAGTATGGTGGTGAAACCGGGTTTCGGTTCCAAAGGGAGTCGGGTGGCTCGCTCGGCTAACCATCCCCTCTCACCCGGTTCCTTGGGCGGCTCCTTGTTGCGCGGTTCTTGGCGGTTTCCAGAAACCCGGCTAAGCCGGTGTAATCTATCCGTTGAACTAGCCGTTACAACGGCTAGTTTCTTATTTTTTTTTATAATATTTTTTATATTTTGAACACATTATAAATACCACCATATTTCACCTATTTTGAACACACAAATATTTCTTTCTTCTCTACAATCTTTCACATATCTTTCCTTCTTCTCCACAATATTTCACCATGGATAAATCATCCAAGAAAAAACCCGCTCTCACCAAAAAATCACCTAGCTCCTCCTAAAAAATTTAAACCAAAGGTACGAAATGCCGGTGAAACCTCCAACTTAAATCCTCCACCACAATCACAATCCGTTCCCTACATACCACAACCGGCTTTTTACACTCCTAAACCGCCTCATTCTCAACAATCCTTAGTTGAACTTCTATCCGGTCGTTACGGGGCTCGGGGAGTTTTATCACCCACGTTCAACACACGTGCAACAATTCTCCTCGTCAAACGCCATGTACCAAAACACGCAATATCGTGATCCAAGGCTTATATCCAAGTGATTAAGAAAGGTAAATTTCACTCGCGAGCAAAAGGGAAAAATTGGACATCGGAGGAGGAGCTAAAGAAAAAAAAGAAAAGTGATCGAGAACAAACTAGCACGTGAACAAAAAGAAAAAAAGAAAAAGTGGTCTCGAGTACTTCATGCGACCGCACGACGACGTTGATCCTCAATTCCTTCCGCTTGTGCTTCAACAAAAACGAGAAATAACGGAAGAATATGGATGAGATTGCCCATTTTAAGTTTTTATATTTTAAAAAATCTAGTATTGTTTTAAGTTTTTTTTTTAGTTTTTTTTTTAATTCCAAATATTGTATGGTTTAATTCCTAGTATTAAATGTTTTGTTTTTATTAAATTTGTTATTTTGTTAAGTTGTTTAGATAAAAAAAAAAAAAACGGTTTTGATTTGAAGCCACACCACCACCATACCATGTGGTGTAACTTACATGGCTCCAATTTAAGGGATTTTGACTTGGCCGAATTTTATCTATCTTACTACTATTAAACACAAGTTTTTAAAGTACAAATGTCATCTTTTAGTTTGTCACATAGGATAAATCCTATGTGTCAATTTGTGAGATTTTTGAATTAAATAATTGAATAGAAAATTAAATTCTTTTCACATAAAAACTTATCTATATATATATATTTTTAAAATAACACAACTATAATTCATCATATCTTTTTCATTTCTCAACAAAAATTCAATCCGTAAATTGCTTTGGATTCGTGATTGAAAACCCAACAAAACTAGATCCATATTGCTTAGGTTTTGGACTGACCGAATTTTATTGGTTGATGAACATGGCTTCGCCGAGCCCAATACAATGACCATGCCTCGTCCCCTTAGGCTACCCGTAATGGTCAAGCCCACTTCCACTGCCCCACCCTTGGGGCATTATTGGGACCCTGTACGATCGTGGACGATAGCGCATGGCATAGGCTTGAAAACAAAAGAGGTGCAACGGGAGAAGTGGTTTTTTCAAGCCCCACGATCATTACCCAAGCCCACACGACCTCCCCATTTGGCGTGAAAAAATCTGGCGCAACAACAAACCCTCCCCCGTCGGCGTGAAAAACACATATATACCCCATTTCCAATTTTAGCGCTCTCGTCGTAATGGGTAGGGTGCGCGAAAGGGCGTTCTGGATCCTTTGCAAGCCCTTTTAAGGCCCGATTACACATAGCGTAGGATGTGAACAAATCAAAAAACAAAGTCACAGTCTCGAATATTTACCCGGGTTACTGACTAGTTAGTTAATAAACATGGCTTCATCAAACCATACCACCACCCTACCTCCTCCCCTTACAGGATTACTACGGATGTACATAATAATAATATTATTATCATTAATACAATAGGGAATATAAGTTGTAGACGGGGCGAGTATGGAGCGCTTATACGAGGGTATAATTGGAATTTCGGCCTGGTTTCATTCCTTAAAGCCCAAAAACTCTCCACAAAACAGAGCCAACGAGTAGAAAGAGAGAGAGAGAGAAGATAAAAGAAGAAGAAGCGGAAAACGAAGAAATTGCGTGAGCACCATGACAGAAGTCAGATTGAATATTGATGAACAGTTTATATATTCTGCATCTGAGATTATATGCTGCAGAATTTGTCATGAAGCAGAGTTCGAAACCTCTAAATCCTTAGAAGCTCCATGTTCATGTTCCGGAACCGTCAAGGTATGTATATATGTTCTCGTTTTCCGTTTTCCTATTTCAACGATCGCGAGTTGATTTCAATCATTTCATACGATTTTTGTCAAGTTAGTTGAAATTAATCGAAGCTGTTGTTTTAATTGATCATCAGTTTGCGCACAGAGATTGCGTACAGAGATGGTGTGATGAGAAAGGAAACACTAATTGCGAAATCTGTCTTCAGGTTAGGTTAATTCATCGATGATTCGTAATCGTTTAATTTCTTCCGTGATTAGTTTTATTTTTTCCAGATTCATGATTGTTTTTGTTTTAATTTGAATACGGAGCGTTGTCGTTTTGGTTAATTTCTGTCCGGCTCTCGTATCTGACATCTGTTCTATCTCCCCCAATTGGCGTTTGGTGTGTCCTGCTTGTTGCCGTACCAGCTAATTTGTTAGCCAATGCTATTTGTTTTCGTTTTGAATTATTCAATACACAAAGTCTATTATTATGGACGAAGATTGAATTGTGTCTCTACATGTGTCTTCTTCTGAGAAGGTGAATACGTATTACTTCCTTCCTCCAATGGAATCGGTTTTGATTTTCAATTACAATTTTGCTTCCGTCTGCTTATAAAATTCACAAAATATCTCATATTAATCAAAGTTTCAGTTTTCTAATAAAAAAATCATCTGATCATAAATGTTACGTTGACAACCTCTAGAACTGATAATGTGTTTTTGATTGTGATCGGTGATACAACACTGTTTTATAACTAACTATTATGTTCTAAGGATACATTTTGCGGTATGTTAATATAATAACTTTTTATTTGGTAACATAAAATTTTATAATTAAAAATAATAACAATAATGACAATAAAATTTGTTTGCAGCAAAAAGGTTACTTTATTTGAACCTTCTTTTATATCAGGAGATCAAATATCAATATGTATATTCATATTTATTATATTCTTTGTCAACTATTAAAGCCACGCAAAATTACTCTATCTTCTATACTTTCCTTTCTTTTCAATTTAACAAAGTTGGTCTTCTATATCTTCTTCAACCTGAAGAATTGCATTTGGAGTTTCAAGCAATCAGTTTTTTGATTTAGTATTTAATAAATTTGTTCTCTTTTGATTCTTTTTGTTCTCTTAATGAGCTATATCTAATATGAATAACATTTTAAAAAATAAAATAAAATTAGATGCATTAAAGCTATATATTAGAGAATAATAACACCATAAAAGTGAAGATTTTTTTTAAAATTTAAAATAGATATATAGGCCCTCATAAAGTTTGTTTTTTAATAAAGCTTGGAGTGTGTTATCATATTTTATATGGCTTACTTTTATCTAACATACATGATAAAATTTTACTCTACAACATACTAGTATACTACGTGAGACATAAGATAGGAGAAGATGTAACAACTCATATCAAATGTCGAAATGTAGAATGTGATATTTGTTTTCATATGTGCAACTATAATAATTATCAGCATTACATTAAAGGTATTAAAACAGCTTATGTGCTTAGTTAAAAAAGTAGAATGAATTATTTGTAATAAGTTTTTGTTGCTTTGAAAACAATTTTGTATTGGAAATGATAAACTTGTACAACAAAAAGAAAAAAACCCATACCAACTGAAAAGGACATGTCCTTGTTTACCATTGCAGAAATTTGAACCGGGATATTCAGCCCCGCCACCAAAAAAGGTCCCCCAAGACACCCATGTCGCCATTCGGTAATTTCTCCTCTTCTTATTTGTGTTAATTTGTCATATCAATATTTTAATTAAATAGTCCTTTCCATTAGCGTAGTAAAATTTTATGTCATGTCATTGTC
Organism: Deinandra increscens subsp. villosa; assembly: GCA_039602395.1. Taxonomy (NCBI): domain Eukaryota; kingdom Viridiplantae; phylum Streptophyta; class Magnoliopsida; order Asterales; family Asteraceae; genus Deinandra; species Deinandra increscens. Next base: position 98,086,582 of record JBCNJP010000025.1, read on the forward strand.
ACATTAATTGCATATATATATAATAATGTATCTATTTATATCTAGTTTTACTCCTTTAAACCTTAATTTTTTTATATGTGAATAATAACATTTGTGAAAAACAATACATACACAAATCTGTGTATGATATGATGTCAGCATACCCACATTAGTTGAAGAGGAGTCATCGATGAGAAAATTTTGATACATAAGTATAAAAATAGATAAATGACTCTGTAAATAAAGAATTAAGTAATTTTATGTGTGTGAAAACATCCACATTAGCTGTTTACAATTTAATTGGCAGCTCATAGTTTCCTTTCGGTCTGAAATTTCTTTATCAATTTGGCAAATAATGAGTTGGATACCTTAACGTGAAAGAACAAGTCTCTGTTATCTAGGAAAATCCATCTCCAAATAGAATATTCAACATAAAGCTGGATTTTAAATTCACCGCAAATATTCCTTAATTGCAATCAACCAGACATGTTTCCCTTTTTCTCTTTTCTCCTTTTTAATTTAGACCCAAAAATACAAAGTTGAAAAAACTATCATTTTAGATGCAGCCCCCTTCTAGGAAACTATATTATTCTCTAGGCTTGGGACAAAATAATATTAATATTATTTTGCTTATTGATTAATTAAGTAAATAATTTTGTAATAATAGGGAAAGTGCTAGAAGCTTCAAGAACAACTGAAAATCTGGTAATTGTTGCCATTGCTGAGGAAGAAGAAGGCCTGTTTGAAAGAGAATACGCAGAGTGTTCATCAACTGCTGATGCTACTGCTTCTATGTGTAGAACTTTGGCTCTCATTGTAAGTTTTGCCTTAATTACTTCTAATTGTTTCAATTTTTTTAGAAACAACTAGCAACTTCACCACAAATGTATATAAAAATAAAAGACACGTAAACGGGCGATTATTTCAGAATAAGTAATAATAAGTACTATATAATGGTGAGAACCATCTTCATCATTGTATTATTATATATATTGATTAAAATGAATGTGAATTTAAATATGTTTAAGATTTATTTCTAAAAAGATATAGTATCAATAGCATTTCGCTTACATGTGCATGTACATTCCAAGTAGATGTTTTATAGTATTATACTTTTTCCTTAAAAAAATTACGAGAAAGGAGATAAAATTAAAAAATAATAATAATAAACGAGATCGGAATACAACATTTCTTTAATTTTACCATTTTCATTGATACATTGTGCTAATTTACTAATGTGTGTCTCATGGTTCTCACCACAATACTAGTTCTGAAATAAACACATTAATTTTCTGTGTACAACTGTACATAACACATTAATTTCTGTGTACATAAGTTCTACCTAAGTGGTAAGAGGTAATATTGTTTTTAAACAATTTTGTTATAATTTTAATCAATTATCGGACTAGGTTTGGAAGTTAACCAAAATTCTTTCTAAGATTGCATTTTAAAATATATAGTAAATAAATCCATGTCTTATCCTACTACTTATATGTTTAAGGAACAAAATAATATAAAAAAATATGGGTTTTCATTTTAAAATAAATAATTGAAGTAAAACGAATCAACCTGAAAGTCAAAGTATGCGTTCCTCATAAATGTTTTGTGACTTTGTTTAAAATCACATGCACGTTTGAGTCACTTGAGGTTCTAGTTCTTCTTAATATGTGAAAAGTCTAAAAAGTCCCCTAATATTCACGCGGTATCAAGACTGCCATTTGCCAACTCTTAACCAAAAGAATTAACTACAAAGCAAAGCACTATTAATAAACAACTGTATACCACTAAGATTCCCCCAACTTGATGTGACCACGTTTGAATTTTGAACACAAATGGTGCTCTGTCTGTCTGAGATGTTTGAAACTTGAGAAGGGGAGGGGGGAATGAAACATTTATACTTGTTTCATTCTAATTCTATAGCATTTGTTTACTATGGATGATGTAAACCCTTAATTTTTATGGGAGGGTCACATTAATATTCGGGTACCAGTGGACTATAAGCCCTCTGGTCGATCGGGCTACATAACTTTATTCAGAACAACAAACAAATAAAACACCTAATCCTACTTCTAGATTTACATCATTTGTACCATTACAAAATTTAAACCTTTAAACGTTTTTTTGTGAACCCTCGGATATCATTGGGCTACAAGCCATTTAAAACGATCGGGCTATATAACTAGTCTGGTTGTGTCTATTTCTTTAACCGCCTCCATCTGAATTTATTTGGCTAGCTGACCGCATAGTGTGGTTGGATTAGGTTTCAATGTATTTATACCCGATAATTTTAGATTTCATTTTTAAATTACCTTAAATTTTAAATTATTTACACCATCTATCTTTTTAAACTTGTTCAATCAACGGGCCAATAAAGCAACCGATTCGATGATAAGTCGGTTTATAAAAACATGGTTAAGTATCATTATGTGACGCTAAAATTGTATGTATGCATTCAAAAAGTTAGAAACACATTCTCATTTATTGACTTGTATAACGAAACATGCAGTTTACCATACTTCTACTAGCTAGACATTTCATCGGAGTGCTTATGGGCGAAACAGGAAATTACCCATTTACCCTTTTAACCGTAAGTACCATTAACTACATTGCTAATTGCTTCTATCTTTGTAAAAAAAACATACGATTAATGATCTGATGTCAATTGTTTTACTCGTTTGTGTCCAGCTACTACTTATAAAGGCTTGTGGGATATTGCTTCCAATGTACATAATAATGCGGATGATCGATGTGGTCCATAATAGCATCAGACGTCCATACCAGGTTTGCACCAAATTCTTCATCTTATTGTTAAAGTAAAGATAAGTCTGTATAAAGATAGACGGGTCGCCTTGTTGATTAACACTCAAAACATGTCCTTGATGAAATGTGGTTGTCTGTACAAAGTCTTTTTTTTTTAACTTTCTGTAAACAATAAATATGTTAATTATTATGGCTAAAACAATACAAACGGGTCAAAATTAATCTCTAGATTGAGGGGTTTTTGTAACTGAAGCTAAGATTTTGTTTGTTTGGACACAGGATTCAGAACGTGGCAACGTATAGCTGACATATACAACCAACAATATTCAAGAGTTTTTTTATTCATTTTTTACAGCCAGCTCAAGTAAAAGAAAAGTTACCGTTTGTGTTTCCATTTGTATTTGGTTAATAGCTGTATGTTAATATTTCCTTTAGATCTTACCCTATCTTTGTGGAAGATAAAAATCATTACAGAGTTCCAAAAGAAAAACAGATCGATGATGAAATATGATTGATTGATTTGCATTCATTATGGGTTTTAGGTTTTAAATAATGGCTAAAGTAAACTACAACTCATAACTAAAACCACAAGGGTGATCTCTACCTTTCCTGGTCAACACGTTAGGAAAACGCATCAGGTCAGACGGAGGAGATCGGGAGGTCCGGATCACAGCCACAGGGATGTACTCTAAGCCATGGCCGAATATTTATGAAGAGTGGGAGAGGAGATTGGGCCGGAATACCATCCCCTTTATACAAAACTAAAGCGGTAACACAATTTCAAGCGGTACTGAGAGTGTTTCCCAACTCCATACGTAATTATTTGGTTTTCTAGTAAAAGAAAGACATGAGTTTCAAAGTGTGAACTTGATATTATAGTGGACAAATGGTAAAAAATTATTGTTAAAAGAAAGTTATCATTGTGTATGGACATTTTCATGGCGATCAACATTCTCAATATTCATAAAACCTCTTAAGAGGTGACGTTATGAAGAGAATCAAGCGTTCACAATATAAAACACCAAAACACTGAAAGTTAGGTGCATAGTATCTATTTTCAACAACATTCCACCCAAAAAAAGAAAAACCAAGGAATACAGTTATATAGTGGCCATTTTTCCTTTTAAGCACTCATTTCTTTAAGACCCGCCATCAAATCGGTTTTTATCACTCTTGATGAAGAATGAAATGGTAAGAGTACCTCCTAAAATCACGATCCACAGGTAAAAGAAAAAAGAAAATGCCTCAGTAGGCCAAAAGTAACGTTATTGGGAAGTAATTGCTCTATTGATCTCAGCTTGATTACAATGATTTTAATAGCAAGAGAAGGAGATGAGAATTCAGAAACACAGATGTATTGATGGGGAAGAATAAAACCAGAACGGCAGAACCTAGCAATATCTTTTTCATGCCCTAAACTCCCTTTGCATTTCCTTTTAATACTTGGATCTAGTGGATCCATCATCCATGTATTTGAAGTTGGCTTGCTTTCTTGGGCTTCTACAAGCAGGGCCATTGGTGAACTACTTTTTTAGCAACTGAATCATCACATAAGGATTTGAACCAACAACCATTTAATTGGAAGACTATCAAATTGTCACTTAACAATCCCTTAGAGAACTCACGGAATATGAACTTACCCCTTGTGAAACTTTGTATCTACCAAAATGTTTATATTTTCTATTTTACTCAAGACTTGACCCCAAAATACACATCTGTTTTGTCATTTCAAAAATATTCCCAACATTCACTAATGTTATTTACAAAAACTGGGATTAAGCAATCTTAATTAGTATCATAAAAAATTAACGTAGTCCTACTTTTGCTCCAGAAGGGACTTTGCCCTCTTTTGTAGTTCACAGATGTCATAGATGCCGTCCGATACAAGACAGTTTCTTAAACTCTGAAAAAAGACCGCAATCTCAGGTGTCATACTCTGATTGGTGGATTTGTTTGTTTTGTTACCATATATCGACTCAAATTCTTCTGACTTGATAGCAGCCTTTTTAAGCACATTGTCAGGAAGACCTGAACCCACAGTTGAAACCGTGTTATGATTAACTTGAATCAATATTAGATAACATATACGCAAATAATATGTAATAATACTATGGCATCTAAGACTAATGACACTCACATAGCAAAAAGCACACCTAAGATTATGGTCTAACATGTAAAGTAGCCAACCCCTACCCCTACAGCTAAATTATCTAAGGATAAAAGCCCTCCTTAGACTAAATTTTCTAAGCCTAAAGGCGCACCTAAGGCTACATTCAGAAGAAGAGTGAAGTTTAACTAAAAAGAAGACACAACAAATGGGTAGGGCGTGTAAAATGATCTTCTAAAATGTATCCAAATGCATAAAACCTTCCAATGTAGCAATACTTATGCTTAAAGGCATGGCTATTCCATTCCTTACTTCACACATGGCTTTAGACATTTTCTCTCTCATCATCGTATCTTTTGATTTTTGATTGTGTCTCAATCTTATAGTAAGGCATAACTTTAAGCTTATGGATCATTTTTCAACCTTCTATAACACATCAAATTTAAAAAATTCAAAGTGTTATGTAGGTTAGTCTGACCCGACCTCCTTAGACCCATTTCCCAAACCGCCCTACTGCCAACATTTCAAAGGGAAAAGAAATATGCCTGCTAGCCGCGCAACATTGACACCATAGCTTTTTGGGCATGCACCAAATGTCAATTTGTAGAGAAATGTAACTTCCTCTAGACCCCCCAACCCCATTCCAACTTTGCATGCCATGTGACACAAGGAAACCTGTTACAAAACAAGGGGAAACATATATTATTAGAAGATTGTTTTATATTGTATTATTCGGGTTCACCAAGAGCAGAAAAGAACATTGAAAAAATAATCAAATTTTATAGAATATTTTAACTAATGGTTTTTATTTTAAAGAATATACATTTTACATACCTTGGGAATCTGCTGATAGTCCAGCGCTAAGTGGTGATAGTGAGTAGAAAATAACCCTCTACACTGGACCTTATTCACAAGGTGTTCAAGAACTGATGCACTACAATCAAACAATCCAATAGAACAAATGTGAGAAATGGTAAATGGTAAGAGGTGGAAATTTCAACCTTTTTTCTCACAGTTGGGTCAATTTGGGTTATGTTCCATCTCTAAAAGATATAATGGGTAAAGTTAATGTATATAACTACAAAAACAGGTAAAATGGGTTTAATGTGCAGAAAGTCATCCCAAGTGTGTTTGAATGCGTAAAAAGTTAGACAAACCTCAAGCACTATATTAGAAAAGATTTACGTTAGATAACAAATTTTTGTAATCATATTTAGCATGTTATTAATTTATAAAATTAGAACTTATGGATCGACCTGTGTAATCCTGACACAAAATAAGAATTACCCGTTTGACCCATTACCCAATCCACCAGATCGGCCCATTTTGTCAGCTACAATAATTAGTCAAGATGATGTATAAGCATATGATACATACGCTATGGCTTGTCCATCTGAAGTGGCTGTCCCCCGTCCAAGTTCATCTAAAGCCACAAGTGAACTATGGGTTGCTGATGACTGCCATTCAAAAATAAACCATCTTCATAAAGACTATATAAAATACCTAATTTTCTAATAAATCCTAGATGTAATACCACATTTGTCCATCTCCTAACTACAGGTGTAATTAAGTTGAGCTCTCATTAGCTACTCGAACAACTTGCTAAAAGCTTGAATAGATTTGAGCAAACGAGCTCGAGCCCGAGCTCAAGTTTATATTAAAGTTCATTTAATAATCAAGCTCAAGCTCAAGCTTCACATATCGAGCTTGACTAGGCTCAGGAGCCTAAACAAGCCTTATTCTATATAAATTGTGATAAAGCAATAATAAACCTATTATGTTTTTATATAAAATTATAGTCATAAATATACAAATAAAATAATAAATAATCAATCAATAATAAACTACCCGAGCCTAAACCAAGTTCAAGCTTGAAAAACTACTCACGAGCCAAGCTCAAAATGTAGAAATAGAGCCCCAACAAGCCGAGCTTGAGCTTAGGCAAGCTCAGACTCATCTCAGCTCATTTACACCCTAGGCCTAGCATTAAGCCACGGGATTCTTTATAGACAAATGACAAAAACAAAAATATACCATACCAGCATCGATGCAGTTTCTAGAAGCTCAGTTAGAAATGTACTCTGGCCCGCCATAATATGGTCTTTTGCACCCATCCTGACAAATATACGATCAACTGGAGACATCTTAAAACTTTCTGCTGGTACATCTGCTCCCACCTGAAACATGACTCAACATTGTAAAAAACATGGATTAAAGATCTAAAATGACCACAAAACTCACCTGAGCCAAAATGACAGCCAAGCAAACTTGGCGAAGAAGAGTTGACTTTCCACCCATGTTAGGACCAGTAAGTAAGATAAATCTGGCCTTACTAGAGCCACCAATAGAAACATCATTTGGGACAAAAGTGCCATCCCCTAAAGTATCATTTCTCAATACAGGGTGACCTAATTTACTAGCAACAAGAAATGGTGATTCATTTTCAATTGATGGGTCCACAATAAATGGACGACATGTCGGTCCTTCATAGAGGTCACTTGCGATTGCTATGCTGATGAGGACATCGAGTTCTGAAAAATATAAAAAAGGTCAAAGAGTTGACAAAATCAACAAAACCAAACAACAATAATTTACCTGCAACAGTAGAAATTAATTGTCTCCAACTAACATGATGCTCACAGAAGCGTCCAATTAACCTCTGCATAATGCTTTTTAACTTTGACTCTTTCTCAGATTCAGCTTCTGAAAGCTCCCGGATATATTTCTTAATAGTAGGAGTCCAATAACGGGCAAAACCCTAGAAATTAATAATCGGAATGAAAAATAGAGATTCGAGACAAATAAGAAACTACACAAGTCCAAACAATGCAGTTCTTCATATACGAGACATATAAACCTTTTTGGATGATTGTAGTTCATAATCAGAAGGCAGACTCTCACTCAAGCTTTCAGGTACTTCAAGAAGATATGATTCTTTTCCAACAGTAACATAACTGATCTACACAACATAAAAATAAAAATGATATCGTAATTTGGAAAAATAATCTAGATATTAACATAAGCCATTTTAGCAAGTAATCTCACAGATGGATCTCCAAGTAGTTTTTTTTGTTCCTTTAAGTGCTTCTGCAGACAAATTTCAATATCGGTAACAGTTCTACAAGCCGAGTCATACTCGTTATCAGCCCCATCCCGAGGGATTATACGCCCTGAATTTTTTGCTTCCATCCAATCAAAAGCGTTCTTGAAATGCTTAAGAGCTGCATTAACATCTGGAAGATCTTTACCTGCATACATTTTAATAGATATTTAAGTTATATATAACAGATAGTGTACAAGAAACTGAGAATGATAAGGTGCTGATGAAAACTGTACCAAGTGTTAGTAGGCGATGCAGCATTTTAGAGTTAGTATTCTCCAGAATGACACCTAGTGATGAACATGCATTGATTATCACTTCACAGCCACTGAGAACCATTATAAACTCGTGAAGTTGTTTCTTAGATGCATCCTCATAGAGAACAACTTTACTTGAATTCCTACCATTAGCTTCACTGTTTCATTTCAAATCAGTGAATATTGAAATATTAATAACTGAAGAAAAACATGGCTGGATATTGAGCATTTACCTGCAAGAAAGAATGCGTGCAAGCAACCGTTCCATGTCTGGTAATACAGACAACTCTTTACGAAAATTAAGAGCAAGAGGCAGATTAGCTCCCTGGAATAAACTATATTAGAAACAACTAAACTAAAAAAAATAACAAATATTTAAATAAATTGTAAATGATGTAATGTAAGAATTCAAAGAACCTTTACACCGGCCACAGCTTCTTGGCGTTCATTGATCGAGTCTATGTCATATAAAGGTCTAGCAAGCCATGCTTTAAGCAATCTTTTCCCAAATGGTGTCACACAACGGTTTAGTTGGTCTAATAATGTCCTGCACAAATTAATGCAGCAAATTAGAAGGATTAATCCAAATACTAGTAAATGTGAATAAAAAGGTGGCAATGTGGATGGGTAGTGTAACAGGTTGAAACAAGTTCTGGTTGAAACGGGCCGGGCCAGGGCAGATTTACCTACAAACACTTTTTATCCATATTTTATCTACGGTTATAACAGTTTTGAATCTTCTATATGAAACGATTTATACAGTTGTTTAAATATAGACCCTAGGCGACATCCAGCCCGTTTTACCCATTTACCCAAATGTAAATGGGTCAAAATTGCCACCTCTATGTGACCAAGGTGCTGCATAAGGTACCCTTTAGAGTCTCCATTTACACTGTTCTCAAAAACTTCAAGATTCTCTAAGGCCGTTGCATCAAGAATCATGTAGGGTTTTCTGGTGACATCAGCAAAACCAGAACATGGAAGAGGCTCAAATGTTGCAAACCGAAGCAATGACTCGTCCAAAAAGGCCTTTTTCAGGTAAAATAAAGTGCCACCAAGGGCTGAAAGAGCAAAACTACCAGTTTTTCCTTCATTCATTAGCTGAGAGAGGATTTCTGGTAGGTGATCTTCACTATCAGATGACATGGATCCATTTAAAGATGACGAAGATGATTGATTACAGATACGTTGATAAATCTTCTTGATTTCTTGGATAGTTTTCTCAGAGTCCCAAAATTCTTTGAGTGGTATTAATTCATTTATGATTGGACTTCTTGTTTGTCTCAGAAGTACTTTTTCAGTTTCAGGGCTGAGCAATTTTTTAGGTTTAATGATTTCAACTGGTCTTAATTGAGACAATAGACAGCTCAATGCACTGCACTCAGAATCGTCTCTAAACTGTAAAATTAAAGCATCAGGTTCAGGTACTACATTTGACTAACAATCTTTTGTAACAAATGCAACAACTCAAAAATAATATAAAACAGAAGCAAAAGTGCCCACACAATGTATACCAAATCGAATGGGTTGACAATCGCCCAAAGTTCATTTTAAATGCAAAAAGCCTCCTAAATCAGTTAGCTCTAAAAACCATGATGATGCTATTAGAATAATATATTTTCTGTATATTCTATTTGACACATATATGATATATATCTAAAAGAAAACTTATGGAGGAAAAATGTTCTGGGTCAACCCACACTGATCAACCAGTACCAAAAAGTTACCCAACCTGTCCACCCCACCCCTTTTGCCACCTCTAACCCCAACATTCATTTAGTTCACCTGTCCAATAATGATCTTGCTTGTAGCAACATCAACTACACAAACACCGTATATTCTATCATCTTGTTGGTTTCCATCATAACATTCAGCAACTGCAAATATGTAAGAAGCATCGGGATTGGCTGATAGCATTTCTCCATCAGTTAATGTCCCTTTGGTGATTACTGCACATACTTCACGTTTCACAACCTAAAAACAGGTACAAAATGTCAAGAATACGACTAATAAGAACATGATTTTTGTGAAGTCTTATTATTATTAATAAGAGGTGCCGGTTTTGTAACCTTATCTTTGGAACCTTGTTTGCGGCGTTTGTCAAGCTGATCAGGTGTTTCTGTTTGTTCAATAACTAGAACACGGTAACCCTGATTCATCATAGTTCCAAACAAATATTTACAGGAAGTATAATAATATCACAATTTCAAAAAAATTGAAGAGTTCACTATAGGAAATCAAGAACTTCAAGAAATTAACCTTGCGAGCCAACTTCTCTGCATTCACTTCAAAGTTTTTTTCTGGGAATCCACAATGTGGTTGGTCTCCCTGAAAAACAGTAACCTCGGTAAAAAATAAAAAACAGGAGATGATGGAAAATAACTTGTGGATTATTGGAATAAAGGAACCACGGAATTATAAAAACTGAAAACAGTAAACAAAATACAAACATGGGTTTTACCTTCATATACTGCAAATCAAGTTCTTTTGCCCCAACATGTGCATCCATCTCAAATAGCTCATAAAATTTCCCCATCTAATTAGTAACATGAAGTTAGCATGCGTCTTTAAGAAAATTAAAAAAGCAGAGCAGTTTACCATTTTGCAGATATTCATTCCAAATGCTAGATATATCAATTACCTTAAAAAATAAAACCTTATCCATATGTTTCGCCTTGAACTCCCACCATTGTCTCTATACAACAAAAAGAAGAGCCCTTACATAACTTGCATAATACAATACAGTGTTATCCCTTGTTAGTTGTCACATAAAGACCAAAACAAATAACACATACCTGGCCACCTGTTAAACTGTTCAAGAATTCAGGAGGCAGGTAGAGAGTTCTTGGATCATAATTGTCATCTCCAGGGGATCTCCTATTGGCATCCTTACGGTTTCTGTTCAGGAAGAAGCGTCAATAAACTATATATGTTGCAATATAACAAGAACATGAAGCTGAACTTGTGGACTTTTACACTCCTAATACCAAATCAATCACGTCTCTAGATGAGGTTTTTCATGATTAACCAGGTTCAAGTTGTACATGGCAACTTATTTTAACAAATCAAATCAATAACAATAATAACTTAGAATGAAAAAATTAGGAACTTAAAGTCTTCTCAAGTGCTTACTTTCCAAGAAATCTGAATTTCTCTTCTTCTCGGGCTGTATATCTATCAAATTTATCAACCTCTAGAACACTGTCAACCATCACAGATGCTTTTTCCCCTGCAGCTGCACAGCGAACCCTTATTATTTGGAAAGTATATGATGATTCTAATACACTTGTTTAAAGAACCTAAACTACAAAACCAACTTAAAACTTGTGCAGGGCATATATGAGATAAACATAGCCGACAATTTCTTTACAAAGCTTTCCATGGACGTTCTAAACCTAATGCAAAATTTAAAACACAATCTAAGAACAGAACACCAGCAATTACTCAATACTCATACTTACCATTATTATTGTTTTTAGGGCTTAAATCCTTTGAAGTTTCAGTCTTTATCTTCTTAACAGGATCTAATTTTATCCCAGTACTTTTTCGTCTTTTAAGTTGTGGCTTTACTTCCTTAACAACATGTTCTTCTTCTTCTTCTTCCTCGTCTACCAAACCTAAATCCTCCATTTCATCATCAACCACTTCCTTCTCAACATTCTTTCCCCAATCCTCATCCGCTGAATCATCTCCTCCACTTTCTACATCCTTATCCACATTCTGACCACCTCCACCTCCAGCCTCATCGTCATCATCTTCCATAGAAAATCGCCTCAACCTTCGTAACTTTGTAACCCGCTCCTTCAACAACTCGATCTTCTCTTTGGATAAATCCAAATGCTCCTCTTCAGAATCGTCATACTGTACCAAATGCTTACCCGAGCTCTTATCAAACGCTTTCACACAACCTTCGTACCAAGTCTTGTCCAGCGGCCAGTAAACCCTAACCCTCCGATTAACGACTTCATCGCCGTATTTAGAACTTGTCGCACCGGAAGCGGGAGATGGCGTAGGTTTCCCGATTACCAAGGCCGGCTTCTTATCGCTTTTGGTTGGTAGAGGAGAAGGAGTCGTACGGCTAGGTTTGGATTTAGGCTCGGTTTTAGGTTTAGGGTTAGGGTTAGAGTTGTTAGAGGGAAGAGGAGATGGTGAGTGGGAAGGAGAGTGAGAGGATGCTGATGAGGGTGATTTGGAGAAGAAAGAGGTGATTTGACGCTGTGGATTGACGAGCGGCGACCGGCCGTTGGCGGGACGACGGAATGCCATTGCTAACCGCCGGTATGAGAAGAGGGGAAAACAGTGGTGAGAGTTTTTGTTTGTTGTGTTGTTTATAGTATAGAGGTGTGAGTGAGTGGATTATTATTATCGTATAAAAGGCGGGAATTTACAGAAGATATCCCGAGGGAGGAGAATGTGTTGGCGGGAAGTGAGGCGGGTAAAGGTTTTGACGGATGTGTGTGTGGCGATTGCTTTTCCTTCTAAGCGGGTTTCATGTCAGGAGCTAAACGGCGGGAAGCCCTCCGTCTCCTTGGCCAACACTGTCCGTCCAGACGGATTTCTTTAACGTATTAGGGCTTAGGGTTCGCTTAGGCTATAGTACGAGGGTTATGAGTTATGACTACAAACAATTTTAGTCATGAAGTCTTTTGCTGATTAGGACGACACGTGCCGGATAACGCCCCTCCGAGGATTATAACTACACATACCCTTAGTGGGCTTCACTTTTTATTTTATTTTTTTGTTTAACAAATGAATGTGTTATGTGTAACTTGATCAATGCATCATCACTTCATCAGTTTGCACAGGCGCACAACTACAAAATAGTTAAAATAAGTATCGAAATTATCTTATGAGAAATGTTTAACTAAAATTTACAACTCATGTTGTTACGAGAATAAAGCGGATACACAAAACAATTTTATTGTTAAAATTCAACATAAAATAACGAATTTACAAAAACACTGTGTAACGAAGTTAAAGTTAGAAACATAGTTAAATATAACACAAAAAAAAAAAAATTCTAACGGATGGTGCAAAAACTAGTAAAACGCTTTAAAACAACAATTAAAATGAATTAAAAAACATATAATAAATAATAATAATAATAATAATAATAATAATAAAGACTATCACGTAAACTAGAAAATTTTTAAAAAAAACTAAAAACAACTGTAACGATGTAAAACTAAAACCAAGAAAAACACTTAAAAACAATTTTAGATAGCCACATGTGTTAAATTTGTTAGGTTTAGATAAGAAAACCAATATATCATTTTGATTGTTAGGGAAAAAACCAATATATGATTTCGATTGTTAGGGAAAAACTGAATCCTCGCCATCAAGAAGAAGAGGAGCAGATGGTTGAACCGCATAGGACGACACGTTCATTACAGCAGTTAGAGAAACGTGAACACCGCAAAATATACTTGTGTAGAAAGAAAGTGGAGTACGCAGTTATTTACCCATCTTATATATCATCACACTATAATAAAAGATACAAATGAACTATTGATTCTTCTACTTCTCTGCATATATATGGTTCTATATTGAACGGCATGTTACCACCTTAAATATTGTAACCAGTGAATATCTTATTTGTCCTTCAATATTAAAATAGGAATTCACGCATTTCTCTACTTGGTCCTTTCTTCGTGGGCTCACGATCCCAATAAACCACACTTGTATAAACCAAATATACGAAATCATCTGGAGTACAAGAATACAATCAACATGCATAATAGCCCAATCATGCACTTCCAACAAGCTATCCTAGACATCCTTTGATCTATGATGTGAGATAACTTGACCCATTTATGCGATTGTTGAGCCGATAGTGGTTCAGCCTTGTTTGCTAAGAAGCGACTGGTTCATGGTCCATGGTCTTAGCCAATTTCGCTTGTACAAGTCTGTCTAGGATTGCCGGTTCCAGAGGACTAGGATCAACACAACGTTCTGCAGCAGCAACTATCACCTGTACAATGACAACATTACAATTAATCTTCATAAATCAACAGGACTCATAAATATACCTTTCTAAAGTTTAATGTTTATATTTGTATCTACCCTTCCAAATATCATGTTCAGTACTTACAGTTTCAAAGCACTAACTATACCAGTTTACCCGACCATAGTACATAGAATAAATACAGTTCTTTATAAAAACATATTTTAATAAATAAAGGAAGAGAATGCTATGCTCAGAGATGATTTGAAACAGACTGTTATAAGTATCTAATTGTGTTTACTTGTTATAAAAAATAGGTAAATATGAGATTTTTAGTGTTTTGAAAAGGGTATATATATGACAGTACGTTATTCGGAAGGGTAAATACAAAATTTGAACTTTTAGAAGTGTGTGTGTGTGTGTGTGTGTGTGTGTGTGTGTGTGTGTGTGTGTGTGTGTGTGTGTGTGTGTTGCATAGAAAACCAATGAACCGCATAAACACTTGTATGTACTAATAGTACATTCTCTCTCGCAGCAGGAGGTATATGTGTCTATATCGCTCTCGCAGCTGAAAATTGTTCAAGGTCTACTTTTAATATATACAACCTTCTTAGAATCATTTTATACAAAAAAAAAAAATCATTATTGTAATAATACTGTTTTTATTCATGTTAGTACTAACTATTCATATGGAAATTAATAGGAAGGATAAGAGAGGTGTTAAGTATGTGCGGGTCAACCCAACACCTACCCAAGTTGTTACTCTAACTAAGATATCTGACTACCTCATCAAGCAGGAATTCAACAGCAGCTTCATCTTCAGCACTGTCTTTGAGTGTGATTCTTAGGTACTGCATATCCAACTGAATTTGCTGGAATCCACTCCGATTAAAAGTATGCAACCTAACAAACTCTTGCATACTTTTGAGGCAAAGTTTTACAATCGTCATCAAAACAGATTCCTGCAAAGGAAAGCTCTATTACCAATTCACATATAACACCTATTATTATTATTTATAAACGGAATAGAGTAGAAAAGAATAACTTGCCTGCGTATGTTCGACTTTTGTGAAGATTTCCATTTTTTGTTTAAATAATTTTGCTAGATGGGTTTCTAAAAGTTGACTTCGGGCCCTGTTGGTGTTCGAACGATTATCTCTTAATGTAGTGCTGCGTGAAGAGCTTGTACTTCCATTGCTCTCAGCGCGAGAATGCCTACGAGTAAGCCCTTGAGGTAATATTTGTTTCACCTCGCTTCCTACCACTCCCAGCTGCCACAACATAAATAAATTCAATTTTAATTATCTTTTGTCATTTTCATCTATTATTGGCATGCTTATAAAACTCTCCCCCTTTTTTGGCATGAATGTGAAAGACAGAGGCGGAAAAAGGGGTGGCTTGGGTCGGATCAGAATGGGTAATTTTTGTAAAAGGTCAAATGGGTTGGGTTGACCGGTTAATCCTCCTTTTCTAATTTCATAAAAAACTACTGTAACAAAGCTAATTATAAAACTTATTGTTTATAACTGAAAATAAAAACTTCAGACATACAATTATGGGCAACTTTGTGTGTGAAAATTATTATTTTCTAATAAAAATTTATATTTTGTGTATCTAAATTAATTATGAATAAATTATTATGACATTATAATATGAAATTTGGATATTAAGTAAGAGAAGATAAAACATTCACCATTTCCTTATCCAAATTAAGGCCCATTTGACTCAACTTCGAACCAATGTGGCCCGTTTAGTTTATAATTTTGTATTAAGCCAGCCCATTTCAACACGTTCAGTAGTTTTTCATGGCCCAATATTTACCCTAACACTTGTACAAAATTGGTCACTTGGGTTATTAGTAATGACTTGGGGCAGGAATTGCTAGGTCTAGTGAAAAGCTATATTAATCACCTTGTATTAATTTGATTAAACAATTAAACACATTACACCTTTAGTGTAGATACACCTTTAGTGTAGATACACCTTTAGTGTAGATGTACTATGCTTAAAAGGTATCAATGACCAAGTGAAGATTATACCTCTTGAAGAAACAAATCAACAAACATATGAACTTCTCTCGGTTCTTTATGCTACCAAATAAAATATATTTGTCAGTAATAAATAAAATAAATATCAAATTACATATTCACATCCAAACCAACTCAGTTCATGTGTAAGACAACAAGATGTGAGAAACAACGCAAACCTTGATCCAATTTGGGGTTGTGAGCCTCTTCCTCAGAAGAACAGAAATTCTTTGGGTTCTCATACTAATATACTGTAAAAAAAAAACTCCACTCAAATTATAAAACAAGATAAAATAAAAATCACAAATTAATATCTCAATATTATGGATACAGGACACATACACGCTGCAAGAACTTTTCACCAGCTGATCTAAAGGTGTGACGGATTTCAGCAGGAACAAAAGCAGGACCACCGTACTGATAACTACCACCCAAAAATGCAGAGCCAAATTCCTGAAATGTAAGAAACAAAATTTTAACAGAGGTTGAAAAATAAATGCAAGATACAAAAGGTTTTTAAACGAAGTAATCAGTTCTTGCCTCCATAATTGTTGAGATGGCATCACGTTCAATGAAAACAGATAGTTGGGCTATCACAAGTACAAGCCCAGAAGGAACCTTATCAGTTGGAACATTTTTTCCAGAGAGCAAGAGTAGCTGATCATTAAGTTGATTAAAGAAGGTTTGAAACCCTTCTTGCACCCAACTAATAATCATGTCTCTTAACTTCAACATTAATCCCAAGTCTTCATCAAGAAGATGACGAATGTCCTATAAATGAATTTTACAAATAAGCTCAAATAGAAAAAAGAAACAAATAAGAAACTGAAAAAGAAATATTTAATGGATATCTTTAACATGAGTCAAGATAGCCGCCATGATTATACCAATAACACTTTTGTACTGCCTTGAATCAAAGCTTTTTTACTGGCTTCAAGGGCAGCCCGCAGAGGATACTGCTCTCCTATGCCATCGTTTTGAATTTGGAGAAGAATGCCTGACAGTTCAACAAGACTTGAATCAGAAAGTCAACATTAATCTCTTCCCTACTAAATAGCATTTATGTAATGCCTATCTATAGTTTTCTTATTGGTTTCAGAAAAAGAGAATGACAAACCAGATATTTCATGAAGAAGATATGAAAATAAACTAGTGACGTATTGCTTTACAGCAACACCAGCAGCCTGAACCCATGAACATTGATCAGGATAGGTAGGTAATAAAAGAAATGAGAAATTACGTTAAAATAGGCACGCTGAAGATAACTATTAGTGAAGAGAATGATAACCTCAAAAGCAAACTCTTGTAGACCAGCCTCTGGTAAGACTTCATCAATCAATAAGACATCAGTCCAAATAAACCCTGTAAACAAGGGCAAAAATATGAAAACAATAAATAAATCAGACATGACAGATGGAAATATTTAAAATAAGCATTGATGCTAAGGGGTGGCAATTTCTGTCTATAGCCCAATATAGTTATAAATGGGTTGATTTGGGTTGTATTTTATCTCCAACTATCATATAGAAAATTTGCTAAAAGGAGATTGGGTCAGATATTCGAAGAAACTCAAAGTATATTTTTGATGCATACAACTTCCAAAAATTTTCCATTTAAATATTTAAAATGTTGTCATAGCAATACTGTTTTCGTATTCACAACACACTAATTATTTATAAAAAATGAACAAAAAGGTATCTTGTGGGTCAACCCAAACAAACCTGGGCTGTTTTGATCCATACAACAAATGGCCTGTTTCAACCCAACCCCATTTGGACTCATTACCCAACCTGACCAACCCAAGATTTGATACTTTGTTATCTCCTAAGACCTAAAAGATCATACTCTAGTCCAAGAAACCTCAGAAGCTGCATAATTATACAAGCTCTCCTCATTTATGCATTCACCGCTTTCAATTGCATATGGTCAAATGACTCAAATGGTTAGACTAACAACTGTATTCTGTCACTAGTTTGGGCAGTTTCACATAATAAAATGAACTAAAGTGGATACTATCAGTAGTTAAGATATTGCTTACGAAGTCGGTTGGAAAGATTTTCTGAAGAGATATGTTCCTGTATTTGTTGTTTGGCAACTTCAAAGTGCCTAAAAGAGAAAATGTACGTTAGGTTTCCATAGCAAAATCTGGTATATATTGTATTATGCGTACTAGTATATTTATTAGTTTATAGCCCATGGGCCTGAATGGGTTTCTTCTTCTATGTATTGAGGGTCATTGGAATACCATTCGTATATTTTCCCATTATCGTTACATGGTATTAGAGATAAGGCTCTTGATACGACACAAACTCTAGCCAGCCATGCACTGTTCCTGTAATGCAAGTCTGTTACCGTTCATTTGTGGTTACTTTAGATCTCAATTACTGTATTATTCATCGTGTTTTACTCTCAATGGTCGTCACAGTTGGTACTGTTCATCATCGAAGGTTCACTGCTTCACTGTTCATCCGATACTGTTCAAACCGTTACTGAGGCTGATTGTCATCTAACAAGTAATAGGGTAGTAGGCACTCAAATAGACCTTCCATCTATTCAGCAGATTCACGTTAAGACAGACTTTCAGCTTGCATATATCCTCATAAACCTCTCCCAAAAACTCATATAAATTTTATTTCTAGAAGTTGAGCATGATTAGCATCTAAGCTCCAACTTGAGAAGGTGTGTTAATTGTATATATCGTATTATGTGTATTAGTCCATTTATTAGTTTATGGCCAATGGGCCTGATATAGGCTTTTCTAGGTTTTCTTCGATATATATTGAGGGTTCTCCATCCATTGGAATTACATTCAGATATTTTCCTATTCTTGTTAAAAGAAGAAGTTACTGGAACTAACTGGGAGATATATCAAGATGCACATGCATACCTTGTGGTCAAATCATGCATAAGTTTGACTAGATGCTGTTCTGAATCAGGGAAAATTACATGATAAGCGTGAACAGCTTCTACAAATTCACGAGTGGGAACCTATTCAAGAAATTAGACAGCTGAAAGTACTCATATTTATGATCAAGTGACAGTAGAAAATAATAATAATAATCAAAGGAACAAAATAAAAAACACATATACCTATATGTTTAGACTGTAAACATCTTTATAAAAAACAGTAAAACCCATATACCTATAAGTGTAGACTGTAAACATCTTTATAAAAACTAAAAAGGCATAAGAGGTTATAATCTTTGCAATTACCTCAGCACGAGGAGGAATGGAATCAGATTCTATTCCTTCATTGGTGGATTCATGAGAACTTGCAGACTCTATGCTTATCTCTTTAGAGAGATCAAGTTCATCAAGGAACTGTTCTAACTTTTCGAGCAGCTTTGATTTTAAGTTTTCAACCTGCCAAAGTAAAGCAACATAGGTAGGTAGTCAATATAAATCTATTTTCTCATTTCATTAAAAAAAATTGCAGATCGGTTACTCCCATATCACCAAAAAAAAAAAAAAAACTCAAAAGCAAAAAAAGCATAAGTTATTAATTTATTTACAAAGTACATGTCTCTAGAACTTCAAAATATGTTTGAAACCCTCCTAAAAACTAATCTATAATTATTTGAAAAGCATTCTTTCATTTTTTGACTGTGATATATTAATTATTCAAAATGCATAATTTGAATCCTGTGAAATCATATACTGATTTCTTCTTTGGTTTTTCATTACTATTATTAAATACACAGCATGTATTACCGACCCAAAGTACATGCATCAGAAGTATAAAAAAAGTGAATATATCAAGCCACTTTATAAACAATGAAGTTTTAAGTGGAATATAAATTAATAAGAAACTAAAGCACCTGGCTATGAAACCAGTTTAAGTATATACAAAAGATGATATGTTGCACTTTGAGGGAAAAATGAAATGCAAAATTCTAGCTGTCGTATTTTACATGTTTCCTTGACATGCATGCGTGTTTCAGCTGATGATTGGATGGTTATGCACATAGTGGTGTATAAATTAGAGTTCATCACTCATACCAAGTCCACAAAATAAATAAAAGATTACTCCATAATGAAACTCAATATTAAAATTGCTTTTAAAATCAGAGTCACAAACCGGCAAATCTAACTGCTTAAGAAGCAATACAGACTCTGCTCTTGCTTGTATTGATTCAGAGTCAGAAGAAACCTTGTCCTGAAATAAAATTTTCACAAAATGAAATCATTGTGTTTTCCCTTAAAGGATATATTACAATTGAATACAGTTCATCAGTTTAAATTATTACAACAATACTAAATCATCGACAAGTGTACCTCAAGTTTGTTAATAATAACTGACATTACTTCTTCAGATGCTTTCTTACAGTCCTCAAATGAGGAGTCCCCATATGCCTAGTTAAATTCAAGATAAAGAGCAAAATAAATGAATGTTAGTGATAAAGCAGAAGTGAGATCTCATTGGAATCAAAAAGAGCATAATAAGTTATCATAATGATCAATCAACCAGTAAACTAACCTTAAATATCGGCATTGCTCCAGTGTAGAACCTCACTGCATCACTATATGCTTCAGATTTAATGCATTTTTGGAGTGTAGTAGGAAGATCATATATAAACTGTTTAACAAAGGATGGAATATATGTAAGTCAACCAGGCCAAAATGCCAAAGACCATAATTTGCATAATTAATATTACTTCAAGTAAAAAAAAAACGTATGGGTGGCAAGGAAAATGGAAATATTATGTTCTAAAACATTATTTTTTTAACTATTTTGATACCTGAACTTTACGCAATAGGTTACGAGTGCGGTGTAATTTCTCTATATGCTCTCTCTTCTCAAAGAGCACAGTGTTAACCCCATCGCTTCTTGACTGTACGGACATTATCTGACAGAAATAATGACGAGGAAAGGTAACTTTCAAAACTTTCTTCTAACCATCTTGAATTTTCCTTGATAACAATGTCAACATAAATAAAAGAAAGTAAAAAAAGTGTTGCCAAAATACCTTATCAAGAAGTTGCTCCATATTTACTTCCATACCAACAATATTATTCTTCATTCTAGCACAAAAAAGATAAAAAAAACATTAGGTACTAACACATGCCCTACATGACTATAGTTCCATGAAATGCTGCCAATAGAAACGTCCATCAGCATCTCATAGAGGATAAATACCGAAACAATGTCTTACCTTTTGATAGTATCTGTAGCACTGATAAACTTGTTGTAATTTTCATATACTAACATTTGCAAGTCAGTGTCAAGATTCTTGATCTCAGCAGCCATTTCAACATGTCTCTGAAGGAGGCCCTCCAGATTTGACTTATGTACCTGATACATTAGGGGAAGAAATGTCATAGAACTTGCATCAGAAGATCAAAAATGCCTGTCACAGAAGGATGCTTATGTGTTTAACACTTTAACAGTCTTCTTCCTTCATTCCAGCATAACAGACAACCCCATTCATTTTGTAGAAAGGCCAAAAAACCTTCAGAACTTTATTGAGTAAAAAATTTAGTAACTTTTGAGACGAAAGGCACTAGATATAAAAGCCCATGTTTGCAATGACCATTTTTGCAAGATTAATATTCATCTTTTAAGCAAACGAATAACCAATGATAGCACCTATTCGGCTGTTGTCATGATTTATAGTCATAGGATTAAATTAGCTATATAATGAATCAAAAATCTAATTGTTATCTTAGAGAATAAATAATTACAGTGGATCATAACACCATAAGTACCCACGAGGACTTTATAAAATCATAAGCACGTAAACCTTTATGGACAAAAAGTCAAAATTTATTTATATTAAAGTGAGACTGATGCCAAAATCATCACAGATGACCTGTGTACAAGTGTCCTATTACTAGGCAGAAATGAAGAACTATGTTATTGCTGTTTCTATAAAGGCACGTTGATCATATATACTTCAGGTGAATTGACTAATTTCATTCTCCTCGTTCTCATGTGTGTGTGCATGCGTACATCCCCGTACATGCGTAAGCGGTTGTCTTTATTTCAAGGTTAATTAGATGTTAGCTCCCTATGTTTCCAATAATATAATTTGTGACAAGTTGTATTAGCTATGAAGCAAATAAGACCTTCTGTAGCCTTTCGATGATATCTTCTCATGTCATTTTACAAATCCTACTACATAAACCATTAATTTTGTGTGTATTTTGGATGCTATAAAAGCATCCAGCGTTATTCTAAAAGAAGAACCCCATCGTTCTACAACTCTTCTATAGTTCACACTCATCTCAGATGTCAACATATGTATGTGATTCTCTAACTGACTACCCTTTTGCACTTATCATTGTTCCCATCCAATCATATACATACCAAAGGGCACACTAAACTTAACTGCAGGAATGATACTAAAGTGATTTAAAAAGACCAGATGGTTCACTCGGAATGGAGGTTCCACATTACCACATTAGCACCATGTTCCGGTTAATGTTAACTAAAAGAACTACAGTAGTTTACTTCACTATAAAGATCTTATGTAAATCATACAGACCATGTCTGGCAAGTGGTTCACTCAGTACTGTAGAATCCTATGAATAACTCAAACTCGCAGCACATCTTACGCATGTCTTCAATAGCATGATGATCCGTATATACATTTGATACTTTACCTTGGTTCCACACACACAAATAAGGACTCCAGATAAACTTTCATGTGAAATGGGCTGACTAATTTATGAATACTAAAGCACTGTGATAGTATGTTGATAACCACATAAACTGAACCTAGAGGTCTTAACTTAGTAGATAAACCGTCTAACTACTAGGTCTGAATTCGAATAACAAATTGTGGCCCTTTCCAAACAGAACAGTAATGACATGACACTGCAATTATAACCTAGATTGCCAATTTGTGATGTAACAACAAGTGATAAAGGGACGGATAACTATTGTAATAACGAAATCACTTAGGGATCTGAGATCAAAGGGCGTACGAGAAGATTCATGTACTGATCGGCATCAAATGAGGTCGTATTGATGGTGTCGAGAGTAGCAAACCGTGATGTAGTATTGGCCGGAGCAGAAGTCTGAGAAGCATCCTGTGAATAAAAACTCGATAGCAGATCTCGCGTTCTCTTTACCTTATCGTCCATTAAAACATCATCTGCCACCATTCTGTCTTTGAGCTCGTAATGTGTATCTAAGACAATCGGATTTTGGAATTCTTAAAATCCGGCGATCGGAGATACGGAGTTACGCCGGTGACGGAGTTTTGGCATATAACCGATGTGAGCGAGAAGAGGACCGGCAGGATCAATTCAGGTAGACTTGACCTTTCTTGAACCGAACCGTCTGATTGAACCAGATTGAAAATTGGATTGGCAAAATACACCCCTAAACTTTATTATAAAATACACCCCAAACTTTACATATTTTTTATTCGAAAGACAGATTAAGATATAGGCTTGATTACTTTGACCGATCCTTTTAAGTGCGATGGATGTTAGGGTATGAAATTAGGAATCTTATTAAGTGAACTCGGGAATGGAATCCTGTTAAGTGAAATTAGGAATCCTTAAAATAAAAGTAAGATATGCACCAATCATACATTGCTTAGTCCCAGACCATACAATTATTGTTGCTCTTATGCTATGTCATAAGATAACAGTGTAGAACAATGTAATCTTCAAAGTTTACTCGTTGCTTCTCAAAATCCATAACAAAACATAAAATTAGATATATCCAGAAAATTGAAGACCGTTTTTTAAGAAGATCAAAATCATCTAAAGGTGCCCTGGTGGCAAAGGCCTTGTGTTATTCAGTAGATGTTCAGCTTCAGTCCTCAACTAGGTAGTGAGTGATCTTGGACGGTCAGCTCACAACAATGATTGGGGAATTTACGACCAGGGTTGAGCACGAAAATGACATCAGCACATAGATAGTAGTTCGAACCCCTCTCAATGGTCTTTGGTTAGAGTCGTGGGTCGGTTGCCTCCTGCGACATGTTGGGGCGATTTGTTGGAGGCAGTTTCTAACATGATTCACAGTCTAGCGAAGTTGGGGTACCTAAGTTGACAGGTTGGTTAGAGTGGTTTAGTTTTTATAAGATAATGGTGAATATTTAATGAATATTACTAAATGGTATACTACAATTTATAGAAAATAGAATCTTTTTTTTTTTGAACGGCCAACGAATGCCCCGGAAAACCCGGAGACTATTTACACCAGTTGAGCTCATTCCAGGGAAAATCCACCTCCGCGAGCGGCCGGGTGGTAAAACCTGGGAGCTCAGGGATCGAACTTGTGACCTTTCAGCCCCAAGTCTCCCCTCATCGCCAATGCCCCTTCCAAAATGCTGCCCGTAAGAATCGAACCTGTGTCTCAAGTAGAGAACACAGGCTTCCTACCACTACACCACAATGGAAGTTGCATAGAAAATAGAATCTAAACTCCGGATATCTAATGGGTTTGTGAGTTCATAATAATAAACCTAACATCTAATATTCCCCCGCAGTTGTAACGGAAGTAAACCAGACACTTAAGACTGAAAAACACGAAAACAATACTAAAAAGATAAACATGTTTCGATCGACTCAATACGTTGATAAAAAAAATCCATATTGTATCTGATTTTGCCATCCATATTCTTAAAAAGATCATAGCAATGGTCAATAGTCTTTATCTTCAAAAACATATGATTATGAGGGTGATTTTCACATGAGCATCCGATAAAAGCCATTAATATTAAAAAAATATTAAACACGACTGACCAGAGGTAGGTTGCCAACCATTAACCATAGCCATGTGACGGTATGTCGAGGTTATCAATCAGTGATCTCTTGGATCTATAGATGACGAGACGAGACCTGTAGTTCTAAAAAGAAATTAAGAGCAAGGTTGGTAAACGTGACGAGAGATCCGTATATCTAAAGGGACAATAAAACTTCAGTGAAAATAAGGTTTGGAAAAAAAAATATATTTTCTCTGACGACAAAAGAATTTTAAAATAATAGAGTACGGAACAAGTGGCACTATAATCTCCCGAACAAGTGATCCTGTTCCTGATACCATATAAGATAATGGTAAATACTGAATGAGTTTAGTTTAATGATGCATTACATTACATAAAGAATAATATCTAAATCCTAGATTCAAGATAGGTCGTGAGCTCATAATAATAAATCTAATATCTAACTGTTGCATATTATTTATTAAAACTGTTATAGTTATGGATCATGTACCCAGTTTTTTAGCAAATTATTTAAAGTAATACTATTCTCAATAAGTTATTCCAAACATCATGTGTTCATGTTTTATACCGTTCGAGAGTTAATGAGATTGATAATGAACTTCTTTTTCTTTTTGTTTTTTAGTCTATAAAACACAACAAAACTCTTAAACCCACCTATTGATTCTACTCTCATCCTATATCATTACATTTCAACTTTGAACCGCATATTTTCTACTCACATCCTATACAACATTCATACACCATTCATTATATGTTTTTTTTTCTTTTTAAATTTAGATCTTCATCTTTAAAATTTTAAGATTTTCATATTATTTTTCATTTCCAGTAAAATCTCTATTTTTATCTCCACCCATATCTTTAAAGTACGAAGTTCTGTAAATATAAATTCTCTAAATATAGGAATATAGATATCTATTTCCATATGTCTTCACAAAGTTTGTGAGTGGGTAGAAAAAAGAAAATATAATAAAATAAGTGTTTATGAGTGAGTAAGAAACACATATAAAAAATGAGATTTGATAGGTTATATAAAATTTGGAGAATTTTTTTTTAAATAAATATATATATAATAATCAATTGAGCTATAAACATAAAGATATATATGTTATTATGAATACTTTTCAAGACGTATAAAATTTTCACCCATCTCAATAACTTAATAGTTAATAGTCATAAACACCAAAAAGCTTTGAGCCTAATAAAATCCTGATATAGTTTACGTGTTTCCTATGAAAATCGAGATTGTAAATCCCATAATAAAATCATATCTATACTCTATTAAGCCAGTTTTTAAAGTACAATGTCATCTTTTAAATTGTCACATGGATAAATCCATGTGTAATTTGTGTTTGTGATTAATATTAATGGTAAATCTTTCAACATAAAAACTAGCTTTTGGATGTGTTGTAAATACACATATAATATATATCTTTGTCATTCTCACAAAATTAATCCGTAAGCTTGGCGCAGAAAACTCGACAAATGGCGAATTGGTTAGGTTTTGGCAACGAAAAGGTGAACATCAAAGATAAAGCCAGCCTCAATACTTACCCAGTTGCTCTAGTAATAGTTAAAAAAAAAAATCATTTGACAGCATGCCATAAACATTCAATATTACATGGCTTTGTTGGCAGGCGGCAGCAACACATGCGTCGTATTTACACCACCGCCACTCTTTCCTTCTAAATAATCAGCATTCTAGGTCCTCATGTTTACGCCAATGTTTAAAACAAACTGTTAAACTTTTAATAATATCAATACCACCCCTTCAAGTTACAAATACACACACACTGATTTACGTATATGTCCCC
Source organism: Deinandra increscens subsp. villosa (assembly GCA_039602395.1). Taxonomy (NCBI): domain Eukaryota; kingdom Viridiplantae; phylum Streptophyta; class Magnoliopsida; order Asterales; family Asteraceae; genus Deinandra; species Deinandra increscens. Next base: position 98,113,251 of record JBCNJP010000025.1, read on the forward strand.
AAAGGTTTAACAAGGCTTGCCGACATGAGTATATTTGTTGATTTTAAAAATCTTACATCTATGATTTCTCTTTATTCGAAAGATATTTACTCTCGTATGAAACAAATCCATTTATATTTATTATTACAAACTGATGAGGAAGTAATCAAGGTTATAATATACACCCCCGATTTACATTTATTAAAACAACAAAGATGATACATGGTTATAACAATATAGTTGAAAACTCGCGTGATGTTGCGATGATGATAATTTACAGCACGATATTTGTTTCTGCGTTTAAAAGATAATTTTTCTTATTTGACTTACTTTTTTACTTTACATATATAAATCATTATAATTCAATTAGCTTCTATGTTTAAGAGACTATTATACCTCTTTAAACTTTTAATTTATTAAATAATTTTATTTTTCTCATATGTCTTATAATACAGTGTAGATATGATATATATCTTGTAAATAAGTGATATTTTCTTAAAAAGCGCGAGAAGTAAATGTATACATCCATTTGTTACAATTAAGAGTTGTGTTGTACGCGGTGATATTTTTGTAAATAATATTGATATTATTAATAAGAAAATGGCGGTATTGGTATCTTACACCAAATTGATTGTTGATACTTTCCATCGTTATCTCATTCTATAATTAAGGAATTCATTTTCAAAATTGATTACGGACTTTCTTCCAAAATTAATTAAAGATTACCATTTTTTATCTTTTATTGTTTATCGTCTTTCATCTAAACTACTATTTCGTTTCAGGAAGCTAATTTAGTGAAATATTAAGTACCATTAACGGGGATACCTGACTAGGCAAGTTGTCATATCAACATATAGTTGTATGATACACTGATACGTATCATTAACATATTTATAAAACACCACCACCAAAAATTAGTAATTTATTTACAAAACATAACTACAGAGGTTCATCATAGACTATTAGAATAGCAAATCAACTGACCCCATTTAGTTTAAGCGGTTAATTTGTTTCAAATGTTTACAAAAATATAGATGTCATAACTCATAAGCTACACGCGGTAGCTTATTATTCAAGTATAGCAAGGCTAGCAACAATCTTAGGGTTTTTTCTGTAGTTAATAAATGTTAAGGGACTGATCCAGAAAATATGGTCCGTATCTTGCTTTCTGTCAATTAATATTAAAATATTCGAGAAATTTCTGCGAACCCGCGATCTTTTCCCTATAAAACCACGTTTGTAATACCTTGTAAATCTTCTTTGGCTGATATTTTGTTTTGCCACCTACCACTACTCAGCCCCCAGGTACGTTTCTCTCTCTTGTTTTCATCGTTACTATTTTCCTTTTAATTTTTTTTTATAATTTATAATTTATTTCCGTTTTGATTTCATAGTTAGGTTTAGCAATCGATTGCTTTTCATCGTTCTGATTCTCTCTTGCTTGTGTTTCTGAATCCTTGCAGGTCGTCTGATTGTTCGATTACAGTAATCCGATTCTCCGTTTTTTGATCAAATCTAGGGTTTCTTCGAGGTTCGAATTGCGATTTGGATTTCTGGTTTATGATACACCAATCGATTGGATGAGTTTCCCTTATTCATGACGTATGTTGTACTGATGCATCGGATCCGAATCCTCCACTCGTTTTCCGTCGTTTTTCTCTACTGGTTTCACGAGCTCTCATGAATTTCCCCTAAATCATCTCGTTTCGATTTCTTCTTAGAACCTATAGCTATACATTATTTGATCAATTTTGAACCCTAGATCCCCTATTGCAAATTTCTCTTAAAACCTCTACCGATTACAAACCCTAATCCAACTGTACGATTCCCCATGGCATCACTGCAGCAACAACAACCTGCCAATTTGAAATCCGATGAGGAGGAACGGAAAAGGAAGAGGATGATATCGAACCGTGAATCTGCTCGCAGATCTCGTGCTAAAAAGCAACAACAACTGGATGAATTGCTTGGTGAAATCACCCGATTGCAGAACGATAACAGCGCAATTGTGAAGAAGATTGACGGAGCAACACAAATGTTTGTTGGAGTCGAGTCTCAGAACAATGTTTTGAGAGCACAGCTCACTGAACTGACGGATCGATTGCATTCGTTGAACTGTGTTCTGCATATTGCTCAAGAGGTTAGTGGTATGGCTATGGATATTCCTGAAATTCCTGATACTTTGCTTGAACCCTGGAAGCTTCCTTCTTCTGTTCAGCCAATCACAACATCATTCAATATGAATATGTTCTAACATCCATTATTCGTATCAAGTTTGCCTTTCATTATGTGGTACTAAAGTTACGTCAAGTTTGTTTCTTTCTTCTTATGATCTAATAATGTTTGTTTGTGTGGGTTTTACCCTTGGCTATGATTTGTAATCTGAATCTAAATCTTTCTTTCTTCTTGAATGATTTTGCTGAAATCTTGTAGTTTAATAGCAATTGAAATCAACACATTTATTTATTTAGAGGGGATGTATTTGGTCCGTTTAACACATGAGTTTTTGTTAAGAGCTTGGTTTTGGTGGCCGGTTTTCTTATTGTAAACTTTGATTGAATTCATTTAAGCCGTCGACAAATCACTTCTTGTTGGTGTATTTGGAAGGAAAGAAACGAGATCATATTTCATCAAAGGCGTCCTTCAATCGCGCATGTGGTTAAAGAAATAAAATGTAATAGTTTCTTGTGGTATAATCATAGGTGTAGAAGTGAGAATTTGGAGTGGTCCGAATGGTGTAGTTTCAATTTCTAGTTGTTGTTTGTCTTCGCCTTCTAGCTTCTTGCTAGTTTTGGCGTTTTTTTATTGAAAGTTGCCGTTCAAAAAAAAAAACATGACCTAAAGTTCAGGCCACATTTCGCTTTGTGATGCCCACATCAATTTCTTTTTAACAATAAAGATTCTACATAACCGAAACTAACAATTTTTTTGGGCAACGATGATTTTATAAAATCGAAACTAGCAAGAAACTAAAATCTCGCCTCCATAAACAGTAAGACACATAAACAGTAAGACACCCCAAACACATCATTCTTTTTTAAATACTAGTGATTACAATTACTATTCCTATTCCTCTTTTTTGTTCCTTCGCGACTTAGAAGTCAGGCAGTCAGCCAACATTTCTTTTGTTTTCTTGTAGGCAAATGGCAAAACAATTAATAGTAAGCAAATGATTTGAGTTTGGCTCCATTTCTGTAGTTTGAGGTTGTGAATCAACAAAAATAATATTTGATCACATTAGGTATCAATTTCCGAAACTATTCAATGAAAACCAGTTTAAATGTGAGATAACGTGTCTGGTTTATATGTATAGATTAAATAACGTGGCTGGTTTATATGTATAAATTAAGACACATCATTTTCTTTTTCGCATATCACTATATCACGATCCTCGCTGTAAAGTGCAATAAAGTTCTCTAGTTACCAGGAAAGAATAAGTGGTGAAAAGAAGCGGATACCAATAACACGGTGATGTTAGTATATTTTTAGCGTTTTGGAATTTCTTTATTAGATCGGTTTTATGTATTTTTGAAGAGTATGTGTTCTCCTAAATGTGTTAGTTAGGAATGCAGAACACAGTTCAACGATTTGAGTATAAGCCAATTAACGTGGCCTCAACGATTTGAGTTAAGTTTGCTAATTGACATAATTGGTCCCTCGGTTCCTACTCTAATATGGGTTGTTTTATGGACTTGATCATAATCATAAATGGGCTTAGTTTTTTCCCTAATGGTTGGGGTTTCCCTTTAGATGCTATAAAAGTAATTTTAGTCCAATTAACTGTTAGGTCACACCGGGTATCGATCACACACAAGAGAAACAGAGATAGTAATGACACGAGAGTTTTAACGTGGTTCGATCAAAACCGATCTACATCCACGGGGTTGCACTAGGATATTCAAGTTATTACAAGGTGCTCGTCTTTACAGTTACAATATGAGCTAGTATATATAGACTAAGAATCAGGTTAACTGGTGGGCCGGGCCTTAACATAGTGGGCCAAGCCCATGGGCCACTAAAAGCCTTCACAACCCAACAATCCAACATTAACACCACACATCAAGTGACAATTGTGCTAACTTTGATCCTCCATTGATCATTGACCAAGCATCATAACAGGAATGATCATTAATTGTATATGGATTCATCTTCATCACCATATATGGATTCATCTTCATCACCATACAACTTCGTGATTACACCATGTCCTATTATCTAATGTTTGATAATGTTTATGTGATTGAATTGATTAAAAGACCCGCCCCTGAATGTTGTTCTAATCTTGGACCACTTAACATGTGGTATTAGAGTGTTGTTGATTATATCAATATTGATGACCCCCTTACAACGTATGATGAGATAAGTGGTGAGTAGGAACACCTCGTGATGGTGAACAAACATGCCTGATGGATTCTCTTCTAGCACATTTTGATGCTTTCAATCTAATTAATGGGCTCAAAGTTATGAATTCATATCAAGACTATTGAAGATTTATTTGATAATCGTTAGAGCGGAGTTACATTGTATCTAAATACAAAGTTCTTTTTCAAACATAAACGAATAAAAGAAATCAATCTTTATATCATATACATTAGCACTAATAATGTTCGTGGATCTGATAAATGCGTAGCCAGAACTTGCGACTACGAGGGATTGACATGGAAACAATTTTAAAAGTGCTAATGGGTAAGGGTGTGACATCCAGTTTTAGATTGAACGGTGGCTAGAAGGCAAAAGCTTAAATATCAATTCCATCATTATTTTCACTTGAGACCAGCAATTTTTGTTCCATTGCTCATTCTTTACAAAGGCACGATATTCTTACAGGTACTTGTAGAAGATGTAGGGGCGGACCCACATATAAGGGGGCGGGTTCAAGCGAACCCTAGGGGCGAATCCAAGGAAAAAGGGGTAGCGTTCAAATTTTTTTTTTTTTGGACTAACAGGGGTTCGGGGGCAGCGGCCCCGAGAGAAGTGGAGTCCTTCATTAAAAAATGCATCAGAATTTTCGATCTTAAAATGCATTAAGTAAAATTTAAGGGACTAAAATGTGTTAATTTCCAAAGGTTTTATTCACTCTATTTGTGTCAGTTTACCTACCGAAACTTACAACTTGTATTTTTAAATTACACAAACTTGTTAATTGTTCGGTTTAATTAATTAAAGGACTTTTGGTCATATTTTAACGTTGAGATCTAATAAAAACCTTAAAAAACTTCGAGGGGTAGCAAAAAAACCGTTTCAGGGGTAACGAAATACTAAAAACATTAAAAAAAAATTCCATATCGCGGTGCAAGTTCATGGGTCGCGGACGCTACCCATGCATAAAGGGTAGATCCACCCCTGGCGAACCCCATTGGTTTTCGAATAGTAGTAGAGCGTTATTACTGAAAATTCTAATGACCCCTAAAAATATATATAATTGACACCCACTAAATGAAATTAACAAATATAAAAGTGTAGTGACAAGCGGAGACGCATCTGACCTCTCGCTGCGCTCCTCTCATTATTTCAATCGAATCAGGGGTGGCGGCACAGGCCACCAGATCCGCCCTCACCATGGTGGTGGACTGGTGGCAACCAATTTTCAGCATTGAGTAGAGGTGGAAGCAGTAGGTCACATCAGCCTTATCGTCGCTAGATAATATAGTAATCTTTGAACATTGAGTTTAGTTCTTTAGTATCATAGTCTAATAAGTCCTTCTACTATATGAAGTTAAGTGAATTCCCACCAAAGATTTTCATATAGGTTAGGTCCAAATAGATGATTATTTCTTACATTTTTCATTCTAGAACTTCCGCTCTTCTCTATAATTGCTTTATCTAGAAATTCTCACGTAAGTAATTCAATCAGTGATTGTTTAGTAAACTAGTTGCATCATTTACAAAAAATAATTAATAATAAGTAAAAAAATCAAGGTTGTCACTTTTGTTATTCCTGCATGTGAACAACCATGCAAAAAACTGAGCCTGCGGTCCTGCACATTTGGACCAAACTGATTTGGTTTGAGATCTAGTTCCCACATGTCTGGTTAAAGCCTGCCTGTGTAGTTCTAAACTGTGATCATTAAACCTTTAATCGAATTGATGGTTCCCCTGCTCCTTTTCCTCTTCTCCATCCAAAGTTGATAGTTGATACATGATTGAAACTTGATTTTAGAGAAAATTCATAACTTTTTTAAAACATGATATTAGATGAGCATATTTATCTAAATGTCCATGTCAAACGCAATGACATGAGCATAAAGAACCAATGAATGGTGGTGTAGTAAAAAAAATTCATTCAGAATAGTTTAGTGTATATGAATGGTTAGAATATAGTGTGAAAAATGATAGATCATATTAACCAAGCACCCGAAGATGAGTCATCAAATAAAATATGTACTCATCAAATAACGCAAGGCAATGCAGTCAATTTAACAGAGCTTATATCTATCTGAACAATGAAACACCTTTTATTTCCTGTAGTCACTCAAAAATAATCTGAGATTTCTTAGCTCTACTTATTAGTTTCCCTTGTAACTCTGCATTTTTTTGAACGGCGAAATGCAATAAAAAACACACTAACAAGACGCTAGCGGCACAAACGAACAAACATTACATTTTAAAGGAAACCCACTCCTTCCAACAAATGGAGTGGTCATTACAACGATTAACATACAAAACAAAACTCCAAGACTTAGTCTCCACAAGAGCCCTATGAACCGAGGGGGGACGATGATTGAAAATGGTATTGTTTCTTTCGTTCCATAAAATCCAGCATGCCTAGAAAAGTAACTCAAGACATTTAATTGACAAATTTTCATAGACTAAAGTGAAACAATGAAACACCTTTTGTTCATGAAGTCTCTCACAAATAGTTCAAACATTTAAGAGTTCACAGCTTATTTAATCTCTCACAAATATAATAAAGTTGGTAGTGTGACTATAGTTTCGTGCATAGTTATTATTACTTTGAGAACAAGAATCTGCCTTAGATCCGTTGTAGTAAGATTATTAAAGACATTAATGTGCTTGGTTTCTATGAATGAAGAACAAACCATATATGGGTGTTAATCTAGGTTGTAGTCGCTAGCTAGAGTTGATAGTCCGATAAAGTTGGTTACATGTACAAAAGGTGGTCTCCAAGAAGTTTGTGTTTCGTAACTTTTATTGATGTCACACAATTCAAGCAAAAAGTTGGAACAATTATCAGAAAACATATATAAATATCATGAAAAAGATTTGTTGTGCTGTTATTTAACTCCACTCTCGTTAATATTACAAAAGAAGAAGCTGATAGACAACACATTTATCTCTGAGTTTTTTCAGACTCTTTGCGCGTTTTATATATATTCACGACAAAGAGTATAGTTTAAACTCATTAAATCAAAAACCTAAAATATACAAAAACAAAATTAAATCTCAGATAAATCCAGTAATATCATGTGAAATACAGCTTAACCAAGTGGTTCTCCCTGTAAAACAAGGTCTCGGATCCACTGCATCTCAAACACTTGGATTATTTCATCATTGATTTAATAAACATAAAAGCTAATTTCCAAAATTTGTCTCAATGATCGAAATAAATCGAAAAACGTTTTAAGCCTCAGATAAATCCAGAAATTTCATGTGAAATACAGCTTCAACCTAGTGGTTCTCCCTGTAAAACAAGGTCTCGGATCCACCGTATCTCGTACAATTGGATTATTTCATCACTGGCGGATTCAAAATCACAAAAGTTAGAAAAAATGTCATTTTAATTGAAAGCTTGACAAGTAATTTGTAAAAATCGAAGGCTCAGAGTAAATAACAGCTCTATCAATCATGGATTTTCAGAAGCAGAACTGGCTTAAAGCTGTGTATTCAATCATCACTGCATATTGTGATCATAAACCCTAAATCAAGCATCGGAACAGAAAAAAACACAAAACAGCAAAATTTATACGCTAACCGTCTGAATGAATTGCAACAAATCGACGGAATAAATCTCAACGATTCCACGGCTGAAGGTAGTTAGTTCATTACCCTAGAGGTAAACGAGAAGGAAGTATGATTCTGTGGTTGTAGAATTACAGCAGACGGTGTGTTTATATAAGGCGAGAGAAGTATAACGTTCGTTTTTAGGGTTCTACAATCTAGGGCCGGCCCATTTGCTTAAAGATGACATCTTTAATTAGAACTTCTAGACTATAGCCCATTGTTAAAACGATTAAATATAGGAAAATTGAATTTTATTAATTTAAGTTATTACTAGTTGGCTGATATTAATCTTAATTAAGAATTTGTCTACATTAATTCCAATTATTATGGTGTTGGAATTCGTTGGTCTCCGTTAGTTTTTTGTTAACTCCGTTAGATTTTGTTGATGCCACGTCAGCAAAATAGACTGCTACGTCAGCTAAATAGACTGTCACGTCAGCAAAATACTAACGGAGTTAAACAAAAACTAACGGCGGTCCAATGAATTCCAACACCATAATAATTGGGATTAATGTAGACCAATTTCTTAATTGAGATTAATATTGGCCAACTAGTAATAATTTGGATTAATAAAATCCAATTTTCCTTAAATATATTAGAGCGAGATGTACAAAACGGTTTTTTTCTTTTTCTTTTCAAACCGAGTTGTGAACCGAAACCAGTTTGGTTAAATATGGTCAAAATTGGTTAGCGATACATACCGGTTTACAGCCTTGAAACCTCGAACCTATACGAACCGATCGAGTTGGACCGGATTGAAACCGGTTCAGAAAACACAAACACAAAATCGTAGTGAAACTAACGGTTCGAGCTCGACCCTAAGCGGTTTGTCCCCAACCCGGTTTGTAGACCAGTTCGCTTTCGGTTTATGAACCCGTTCGGTTCACGGACCGGTTCACTTGTCGATCTCTATTAAATATACACTTTTTAATATTCATTTGTTTAGTCTGGTAAAAATATGTCTCTCACTAAATACTGGTGTTCCAGATGGGTAACATGTGAAACTTTGAGATGGTTCATGCTTACTACCTGAACTTTAATTGGCTATGATGGTAAAGACAGATATGTACGGGTGGACTGGATCAAATCTACGTCTTCGCAAGCAATAGTTTGAAGCCATAGTGGATTTGTATTTCTATGTTTCGTTTCACACATATATGAGACAGTGGCGGATCCAGGAAATAATATCAGGGGTAGCGGGGACTAACGGGGTTCGGAGGCAGCGCCCCCGAAAAAAAAATTTAGGTAGTTAGCGGGCTTTTAATCATATTTTTAAGGGGCTTTTGATCATATTTTTAAGTAAAAGCCATAAAATTTCTTCCAGGGGTCCCGAAAAATTCGTTTCAGGGGTCGCGAAAAACCGAAAACCTATAAAAAAAAAAATTGCACGTCGGGGTAAAAGTTCAGGGGTAGCGGGCGCTACCCCTGGGACCTTAGTAGGTCCGCCACTGATATGAGACTTGTTCGTTAATCATTTGTTTATGTCTAAAAATTATTGATCATATTTCTCATGTACATACGTGCTTTATATTTTGAGTGACCATGTAATATTTTTATGGTTGTATTTGGGTATATTTTACCTAATTCAAATGTCCATGATGTTTTTTTTTATTTATTTTGAACGGTAAATTTGGATTATTGACGGGAGCATTACTCACCCGATCCGATCATCTTCATTTTTTACCAGGAGGAAACTCACCATAGGTGAGAAACTCCATGGCCAACTTGTAAGTCTGTAACCCTCGTTTATTTATTTTATCATAGATGGAACTTGAACCATTGTGTAAGTCCCGAAACGGTCCAAACACGATATCTAATCCAATCAAGACCGTGCGGAATCCGGTTTGATTGGTGATTCAAGAACAATCAAATAATGATAATACTAACAATCGAAACAATATGAAATAACAAACCGAGATTGAAGAATCCTTGATTAAAACCTTGGTTGCAATACACCGGATCGAAATTCTCTATGGAGAATTTTGATAATCACCTTGACCCCTTCCCACAATCAACAACACCAGCAACCTATTCTAAACAACAATAGGTTCTATTTATAGGAGATGATTAGCTTGTTTTCCAAGCTAATCTCCTATACCCTAAATAACTCAAATTCCCGTATTTGACAATTCAGGCCCAATAAACTCCACCTAAACTCATTCTAAATGAGCCCAAACATGTCTAAATTGGCCCAATGACCCAATATAACCATAACCCATCTAATTTTCACCTATTCTATCACTTAGGCCTTCAAAATATTCCGCCAATAGGTGATTTAATACACAAGCCACAAATTATTCCCTTACAATCTTCCCCTTGGCTTGTGATATTAAATGTCTTCTACATTCAATCTTCAGAAGTTGCAGACTTCTCCTTGGCTTGAGCATGGGTTGGTGAAGATTCTTTTCTTGAACGATCTTCATTGGGCAGCAACGGACGAGTTCTGGGAGTTTTCTCTCAATCAGCATCTGCTTGGACTTCAAATGACAAACAAGTAATGAGAGGAGGATTCTCAAATACTTGCTCCTTCTTGAAAACTGTTGAGTCCTTGCTGAAACATCAGTAACTGTCTTGACTTGCCATTAACTTCAGAGGATAAAAATGAAAACCTCTATCTTGGCATCCTTGATTGTAGATCTTGAACTGAAGGCATTTAGCTTCCCCTCAACATACGAACAATGTCTTTTGAGTCTTTGGAAGCTTTTCTTGAACAACCAACAAACTTCCCCTAAGCATAGGGTAAGTCCTTTTCCGGCTGGTTCTTCAACACGAACAATTAGCAGCACTCATTGACTTTTCTTTTCCATAACATTTCATTTGCATTTAACCTGCCATACATGGAACAAACACAGACACTAACCAGCATATGATACCTGGTTACTGGGTTAGCAGGAGAACAACATTTCTTAACACAAACCCTATTGATTACGGGTTTCCTTTAAATACTTCCCCTAAACCCGAGAACACTTATCACTTCCTTTCATGCACAAAAACCCACAAAACATTATTTAAAACCTTTCAGTTAACCTGGCCATGGTTGTGAAAGTAACACTAAAAACTTAAAATAAAATAAATAAAAAAAACAAACATACCAAATTACTAAACACGAAGGTTTCATTTGGGATCAAACCGTATGAATCTGACTGAGGAACCCTTTTCAGCTTCTGTTACTCGAACACGTCCAGGTGATTGCCAATATACTGATCCACTTTAAACTCAAACCCTTTTCTTAATCAGGCTGTTTGTCACTTTATTATCTTTTATTGGTGCATTAATTTATGAACAGCAAGTGGGTTTTAACAAATCCTAGGTACATGTTATTACACACTATCAAGCACATAAATTCCCTACCACATATTTTCACAACCTGAACCAGAAGTTTGAAACTGAGCTCGAGACTTGGTTGAGAAGAGAAAGAATAGATCACATAGATTTTTGGGTATAATATACAAAGTCAACTGAATTTTTGAAACATTTTTAATAATGCTCTCATCAGTGACAAAGGCTGAGGGTTTTGGACACTTGAGGGTCTCTTTTCTTGTGCTCTTTGGCATCTTTTGGGTGTATACATGCATTTTTTTTTTGTATTTGTTTTTATATTTTTTTATATTTTTTATTTTAGGTGATCTAGAAGCACGTATGTATGGACAACTCCAGGTCATTGCTCACGCAAAGCAGAGGAGAGCCTTACATACATTCGAAGCATCCCCAGGTCATTGCTCACGCAAAGCAGAGGGGACACCGACTTTTTGAGCTCATTTTCACACTCTTGGAGACAAGCGTGTGTATCGGGAACTTGAACATGCAGTCAAATAGAAATGCAATTAACCTAAGTGCTGTTACCCAACAAACTGCCATACGTTATCTTTAAGTGTGTAACGCATACCTTTTTAGATTTAAGAGCCGAGCCTACCAGCATATCACCATGGATCATGTCTTTCACATCTGCCTTACGCGTGTCAGCCATCTCCAAAACGGAAATTTATTTCACTTCCCACCTTCTTAAACACACAAACAAAATATTAAAAATTAAAAAGAACAATTTTTTTTAAGGGGTCAACTATTTCATCTTTTCTATTCTTCCCCTTGCTTTTTGATTTTTAATAACAACACACACCTTTTTTTTTATTTTTTGATTTTTTTTTGATTTTTTTGATTTTTTTTTTTTTTTAAACACTCACTGACACAATACTAAATATGTACTAAAAACTGGCCAAGCTAACCTTCAAAGTTTTTCTTTTGAACATTTTTCAGAACTGGGTTTTGTTTCAAGCACTACCAAACTTCACTTCATATTTGCCAAGAAACAAACAATTAAGACAGTGTTACCTTTACTGCTGATTTTCTCAGATTTACCTCTCACAAGGAAACATACCCTCCGTTGAAATCTTCATGTCATGTGGTAGAGAGATGCCTCCTATCCTGTGCCTGGAACAATCACTATCACAAACAACAAGGTTAATGAAAGTCCTCCTTGACTGTTCCTGCACAAGGTGAGAGATTAGTTAACCATAAGTACCCAGGCCATTGTTGTTCTGGGTATACCTGCAGAGTCATTGAAAGTTATTTCTTTTAAGCACATCCTCTTTGAAAGATTGATACTTGGGGTTGTGGGTGCCTTTGATTTGGGTTTCTTGGTGTTGTTTTTGGTGTTGTTTTTGGTGTTGTTTTTGGTGGACTTTGGTGTGGGCTTTGTGGGTTCATTAGAATTCACACGACCATCATCAGAAATGATATTCGTGGGCTGATTATTTTCTTTCCCTTTACCTTGTAGACTTTTAGGTGGAATTTGATAAATGTTTGATTTATCATTTTTAACTTCATCAAATTGTTTGGAGTGCTTCTTATACACCCCTTTAGGTAGGTAACACTGATTTACCACCTTTTTCACATTCCACCTCTCTTGATTATTCTCAGAAAGACCACCATGTTTGGGAACCCAAATAGGTTTTAAAGCAACAACTGATTTGTTAACAGAATCATTCAATTTATGACTTTTGAAATCAGTTTTGGTTGGATGTTGAGGTGACTTAGGCTTTTGGTTAACTTTCTGTACCTTTGGTTGTTGGGGCACAGACTTCTGCACCTTGGGGATTGAGGGTGCAGGCTTTTTGGTCACCTTATGCACCTTTGGTTGTGAAGGTACATGTCTCTGCACCTTAGGGTGTGAAGGTGCAGACTCTTTGGTCACTTTAGATACCTTTGAGCCTGTAGGTACCTTTGGCTGAAAATTTACCTTTTTGTGGCCATGTTTGTGGTTTGTGCCACCATATGATTGCCCTTGGTAGTTTTGCAAATGAGTTTTAGGGTAGTAGGGTTCATATGGCCTATATAAACAATTTCTTGCCACATGTCCAGGATTCCCACACATATGGCAGGACTGCTTCTTTGGGTACGCGGGAGCTTGGGAATATTTCTTCCCTGTGGATACCCAAGATGGTTTGGAATTTTTGTGGATCCACACAACTTTGCCATTGGGCCTCGTTGTTAGCACATACTCCCGCTGTACTGGCACAAATTGGTCATATACAGAAGTTACCTCAGGATATGGGATAAAGTCATGTGGTCTGGCCTCCTGCACATTCTGCACATTACTAGCATTATCACAAACATTAGCACACACATTCAAACAATCATTCAAACCAACCAAATTAGGATCAGTAGGCTTAGGATCAGCAACCTGTGGTCCCTTATCCTTTCTTAAAATCCTGACTTTCCTCAAAGGTTTGGAAAGTTTAGGATCACAAACACCGAAATTAAAAGTACCACAAACATAAGTTTTGTCAAAAACATCAGACTTAGCAAAGCTCAATTCAGACTCAGATTTATTTGACGCAAAAATTTCAGTTTTGACGTCAGGAAACTTTTGACTCTCAATGCCAACACTTTCCCCCTTTGAACCTGCTTCTTTGTTTTCTGTATCTGCACAAGAAGTAAAAGAGTTAGTCTGGTTGGAAACAGGAGCAGAAATTTTAATGGGACAAGCTGCCAATTTCTTTTCAATCTCAGCTTTAGCATCCAAGTTGGTCTTGGAACACTCATAATCTGAGATCATTTCATGCATCAGGGGCATCGGTACTGTATGAGTGGACTTTTCATCTTTTATTTCAGTACCGAGACCCAAACCAGAGTTGGCTTTTAGATGACGCATACGAGCGTCTGTGTTGTAGAAAAGTGAGCTAGCCTTCATCATTTCTGACACAATCTTATCATTTCGCTCAACTTTGGTTTGTGATGTTTCTAATTGCCCTTTAAGTTGCTCAAGTTCAGTTTTTAATGTGGCAATTTCTTCATTAGCAACTGTCAGATATGTGTTTTTGTTACTCAAGTCCCTTTGAAGATTTTTTATGTCAATTTTAGCAGCTTCAAGTTTCTCACTCAAGTTTTTACTTCTACCCTTATATTCCCTCAACTCTCTATCAACAAATTCACGATTTAGGGTTTCATTGAAAAACTTAGTTTGCCATTCTTTAGATTCAGTAAGAATAGTTTGACATTTAGAGTTAAGACATACCTCAGAGCTGCTGGCAGATACAGAATTACCTGGAAGAAGGGATGCCATGAATGTCTTTGATTGAACTTCTGGATTATTGAAAAGTGGGTTTTTTTTTTTTTTTTTTTTTGATCGGAAAGTGGGTTTTTGGTTGAAAGTGGCTTGATCGAAAAGTAGATCGAAAAGGGTTTTCTGCCGAAAAAGCTTGATCGAAAAGTAGTTTACGGCTGAAACGAGCTGATCGAAAAGTACTTTTCGATCGGGATGAAGCGGGTCGAAAAGTCTGATCCGATCGAAAAGTGAGGGCTAGATCGAAAAGTCTCGAAGGGGACTTTTCGATCAAGGAGCACAATGGATCGAAAAGTCACAGGGGACTTTTCGATCAATGGAGGTTGATCGAGAAGTCTCAAGGGGACTTCTCGATCGAGAGGGTCGGATCGAAAAGTCTCTGAGGGGACTTTTCGATCGGTGAAGCAGATCGAGAAGTCACAAAAGGGGACTTTTCGATTGGGCAGGCTGGTCGAAAAGTCACTTAGGGGACTTTTCGAGCAGAATCAATGGATCGAAAAGCCACAAAAGGGGCTTCTCGATCGATTTAGGCGGCAGAGGAGGGCTTTTCGACCAGAAAACCTGATCGAAAAGTCTCTGAATCACACGCACAGCCTTCCGAACCTTATGTCACGAGATGTAACCTGCACAAAACACCTCCGAAAGTGCTAAAAGCTGAAAATCACCAGAAAACTCAAATCGTTAGTACTCAAAACCTTGAATCTGATATCGCGAGAGCCTCGAAACTTGCGTTTCTTGGCTCTGATACCAATTGTAAGTCCCGAAACGGTCCAAACACGATATCTAATCCAATCAAGACCGTGCGGAATCCGGTTTGATTGGTGATTCAAGAACAATCAAATAATGATAATACTAACAATCGAAACAATATGAAATAACAAACCGAGATTGAAGAATCCTTGATTAAAACCTTGGTTGCAATACACCGGATCGAAATTCTCTATGGAGAATTTTGATAATCACCTTGACCCCTTCCCACAATCAACAACACCAGCAACCTATTCTAAACAACAATAGGTTCTATTTATAGGAGATGATTAGCTTGTTTTCCAAGCTAATCTCCTATACCCTAAATAACTCAAATTCCCGTATTTGACAATTCAGGCCCAATAAACTCCACCTAAACTCATTCTAAATGAGCCCAAACATGTCTAAATTGGCCCAATGACCCAATATAACCATAACCCATCTAATTTTCACCTATTCTATCACTTAGGCCTTCAAAATATTCCGCCAATAGGTGATTTAATACACAAGCCACAAATTATTCCCTTACACATTGATCTCCTATTTTTAATGTCTTTATAATCTTTGGATTGCAAATATTATTTATTATTTTATTATGTTAAGTCACATTGATTGCTTTGTTATCATATATGTTTGGCACCTGCTTTATTTGTGGCTTAGTGTCTATCGTTTGTGTCGTGTGTTCAGTATTTAAACGATGCTAGAAGGAGTCGCATGTCACAACATGCGGTTCACATTTCCTAGTTATTAGTGATCATACATTGCATAATTAACTCGTAGACAAAAATAATGTTTCAGCATAGTCTCTTATGGTCTCAAGTCTAATGATCACCAAAGTTTCATCTTCCAACTCTATGTAGCTTGTATCGATCATTCCTTAATGGTTTACACCATGATTCATTGTTGTTAATTCCCTTTAAAGATAAAAGTTACTTTCAAAAACCACTAGCTTCTTCTGAACTTTAAATCAACAAGATTTTATCACAAACTTTCACTGAATTAATAACTTGTTAAAATAAAATTTATTTGCACTGCCCTAGTATCCCATTATAAGGGGCTCTATCCCATTATAAGGGGCTCCAACCCTGAAGTAGGCAAACTATTGTACAAATGTGTGCTCTACGTCTCCTAATTTATACAATGTATATGCTTACTCTTTTATTTGCTCTTAAGTAAATCTCACTACATTAAAATGACCCCATAACACAAAAACCACCGACATAAATTATTTATGTTGGGCGATACTCTTTTGTATGTGATCAGTGGCGGATCCAGAACAAAATTTTAGGGGTCGCGGTCAAAAATTTTTTTAACCATAACTTATATTGCAAAATAAAAATTTTATCGATAATTTATACAATGTAAAGTTAAATACGTACCTAAAAGATGTTTCCTCTTCGGTTTTTAAACGCTTGGAATCGAGCCATCACATCTTCCTCTTTTACTTTAAGAAAACTTTCTTTTTCAACCGCACAAAGTAGAGCGTTGTTCAAAAACTCATCCAAATCAATAGTTTTTCGCGGGATCCGAGGGAAGAGCATCCAAGGGAAGAGCATCCAAATCAATAGTTTTTCGTGTTGAATTAATATTAACATCATCTCGCATCAAATTAGTCTCTACATTCGGACTTGGTTTTTTACTAGTTTGAGAAGTTTCCTCATTTTCCGGGACTTTTCTTTTAAACAAATTGCTAATTAAAGCTTGTTTAGGCTTTGGTTTCATCTTTCAAGCAATTATAACACAAACCCTAACAAATAATTCAAGAAAACAATACAAAGTGAGCATTTATTGATTCAAAAATACATCCTAAATGCTATTTTCTAACACAATTAATAATTAAACACATAATATTTGTTTCTAAATAACTAATTTATTAAACCCTAAAACAAGAAAAAAAAAGAAAAAATTAAAGAAAATAGTGCAGATTTCGTCCTTACCTGTGGAGAAGATTCCGGCAGAATATTCCGGCGCCGGGGAGGAAGATTCCGGCAGCGGCGGTGGGCCCTGGTGCCTGGTCGACGGTCGGAAGCAGGGAGACAGGGGGGTCGGTCTTCTTCGAAGGGGGGTGGGGAATTGGGGATTGGGGAATGGGAATATGGGATGCGGACAAAAATAAATAAAAGATGTAATTGAAATTTGAAAGTGGGGAATGGGATCAACCGTCGATGCTTTTGTTGATTTTTTTTAACTTTTATTTAAATAACATAATTACATATTAGCCCCTATACTTATATGTTTCTTATTTAAATTGCACAAATTTAATAATAGCTCTGTTTTAGGTTATTAACGGGTGTTTTCATTATATTTTCGTATCGAGATTCAAATAAAAATCATAAAAACTGTGGAGAGGTAGTGTTATATATTTCCAGGGGTCGCGAAAATTTCGTTTCAGGGGTCGCGAAAACCGAAAACTTAAAAAAAAAAAAATAGCACGTCGGGGTAAAAGTTCAGGGGCAGCGGGCGCTACCCCTGGACTACATGTAAATCCGCCACTGTATGTGATTAAGGATGGTAGGAGAAATCTAAGACACCGTTACTAAGAAAGAGGTTCAAATGAGAACTTTGGTTTATGTAAGAATGATAAGAGATAATTTCAGCAATTAGATATTGATCTAATAAAAAATGAGGGGTATTTTAGTTTTAGAATTTTTTATTGACTTTTTATCTACTTTTCTTATTTTTTAAAACATTCACAACTTTCACATACGACATTTTTTTTTTAAATTACTCCATAAATACGAGTGTTTTTTATCTTTAAAACACGTATAGTGTTGCTATATATATATATTTTTAAAAAAGACGAAAATAGCCGTTTTGACCACGGTTGGACGAGAATGTCCACACTTTTTAAAAAAAAGACCAAACTAGCCGGTTTCACGGTCGTCTAGCACCGTCCATCGACGGTCGTCCGACTGTGCCTCTTAACCAGTAAAAAAACGCCACCTCAGCATTCCACGGTCGGACAAGCCCTTGGTCAAAGGTCGTCCGACTGTTCTCCGGGGCCCAGCGACCGTTCCGACATTCCAACTGGCACGGTCGGTCCGACCGTCTGACACGTTTGTCGGAGGCGTCACGACCGTGGAAAATATTTTTTTTTTAATTTAAAAATCCTTTTTCCTACGGTCGCGGTATATACGGTCGTTGACGACTGTGTCTACAGTCGTCCGACCGTTGTGTATTTTTATATATTTGTTAATTTTTTAAATAAAAATTTAATTTATTTATTTTTTACTCACTTTATTTCAACTCTATAAATAGGAGGAGTTATGGATTCAACTCTATCAAATTGGAAAAATGTCATCTAGACGAAAAAAAAAGAAACACTCGTGAAACCGATTCTGCTTCTAACTCATTTGAAACCATTGATGAAATTCCACCACCTGTTGAGAAACAAGTTTGGAACTTTCAGAGTAAAGAAAATTGGGCTCCAAATGTTTTAAGCTTCTTTTATACTGGTATGGATTCATCGTTTTGTACAATTTCTTACATGGGATCCTATACACTTACGAAAGAATTTTGGGGCTCACTTCTTGCGTTGCATGGAAATCCTCGCATAGGAGCAAGTGTATGTCATTCTTTATTTTAAAACGTATTTTTAAATATAAATGTTGTTCCTAAATATAATTTTTTATATTATAGCACGTATCTGCCTGGACATATCGACTAATGACTTGGCGTTTAGAACAAATAATAACAACGAGTGAATTGCCGAAAGGTCCGAACCATTGGACGATTCTGCCCACGCATTTTGTTAAACTAATATCTGAAACATCAAATGATGCTAATAAATATTGTGATGGCACAGATGACCTATATCCTTCTTTATGGGAGGTTGATACGGTAATGTTTTATTTGTAAACTTTGTTTGTTTAGATAAATACTAATATTAATGGTCCCACATTTTAATATCATATTTTGTCATTTAGGTTTATTTACCCGTATCTATTGATGATGAAAATTGGTTTTTGCTGAAGATCTGTATGAATACATTCAAAATCTTTGCATTTCACCCGTATGATTGCTCCCAGAGTACCTGCCATTCAAAGTGCATTCATAAGATTATTTTCGGAATTGTCTGTGAATTTGAAAGTTTTTATCTAAATTTTCTTGATCGTATATCATACTGGCACCACTCAGGGCTTGCGAAGATCGAAGAAATACCATTTGTTGGGGACACTGTGTGGCCTTACAACGCAGGCCATATAGGATCCGATTCTGGAGTGTTAATCTGTATGTTATTACGAAGGATAGTTAAAAATAAGTCCATAGTGTGGGAAGAAGTTAATCTACAAGAAGCCTGTTTAAGATTCAGGCGTTTTATGGCTGATGAACTCTATGCAATGCGTACAATGTAATTTCATTTATAAAAAATTTAAATTTAATGTCTGTTGTATTTATAACACTCTAATTTAATTTTATTTAAAAAAAAAAAACCCAGACGGTCGCCACGACCTCATCAACAGTCGCCACGACCGTCGTTCTGTCATAAAGTAAAAATTAATACATCGTTAATCGTGCAAGGTCGCCGCGACCGTGATTGTGGGCGCCACGACTGTCCACCGTACAAAGAACCTCAATCACGATGACATCCGTAAAATAAACATTGAATCACGTTTTTTTTTATTTCTACCGTATTAATCTTCCCTATATAAACAACTTCAGTCTCATTTATATTCCCCTTATACCGTTTACAAAAAATGTCGACTTCAGTCTTTTGGTTTTTAATATCAGTCTCATTTAAAGAAGTTTTATCTTATTATCCTTGGTGGTGGTCAATTCTAAGTGCAAAATTTCAAAGTCAAGCGAATTAATGCGTTTAAGTCGGGAGAGGTTGGGGTTAGCCACTCATATTTTGATCTCTTGTACATTAGGATTGATAATTTCGTGTAATCCAGGTGATCAAACAGGAGCAGCAGCAGTTGTTAAGGATTCTGTTGATTCCTTTGGCGTTTCTTATCTCTGGCCCGACATAGGTTTCAAACACTTTGCTTATCTTAAGCACTGTGTTTTATTTTAAAAAATAAATTATTTATTTACATGTATGTATTTTTAAAATATTTAATTACAAAGTCAGCGAAATAAGGCATTTGAATATTTTTTTAAAAAAAACAAGGTGACATTACGGCTCGATGGGTATTAAAATCAAGTTATGTGATCTCGCTATTTTAAAAAAAAACTTGGCGACATCGCACAATTTGTTTTGAATACGTATCGAGTCGTATTGTTAGCTTGTTTTTTTTTTAAAATGTTTAAATGCATTATTTCGCTTGACTTTGTAATTTTAATATTTTAAAAAATATAAATGTTAATTTATAAATTGATTTTAAATTTCGTTATTTTATCATTTGTATGATTAACTATTGTATTGTATTAAAAAAAATCTATATAATTGAAATTGTATTACGGTGTTTGAATGATATTTATTGTTACTTGTTAAGTTTTACCTATAATTTTGATAATACAATAAAATATTTAGGGAATTAAAACGTAAATTAAACATAACATTACACGGAAGGATTACATAGATAATAAAAACGAAAGCAAATACATAGTTAATTAAACATAACAATACACGTCTAAAGGGTACGGTTGTCTTTCAAAACACCCCAAACTTCAACGTAATTAAACGTACTATTATGACGTTTGGAGTACTCTTTTAGTGCCCATTCCAACCGTTTATCACCATTTTCGCCTACCCATCTAGGCATGCATTCGTAAACCTCTCTAAAATCTATAACCTTACG
The DNA here is from genome assembly GCA_039602395.1 of Deinandra increscens subsp. villosa. NCBI lineage: Eukaryota > Viridiplantae > Streptophyta > Magnoliopsida > Asterales > Asteraceae > Deinandra > Deinandra increscens. The sequence continues at coordinate 98,134,245 of JBCNJP010000025.1, forward strand.
CTTGATATCACGCCATTTTGACGTGATCGAGTCGGTCGTACGATAGTGTTCTTGACTCTCCACCAACAAATGAAAAAGTGTTGTAACACGTTTCCAAAACTCACCGTCTTGACGTGGCATGGTTTCAACGCGAACGTTAACCCACGCCGTAGCTAACGCAATTTCTTCAGACTTTGTCCAAACATTCCCACGTTTCCTACCAGATGACGGTGAACCGGGTAAAGAACTTGAAGCCATTTTGAAAACAAAGTTGGTAGTGAGATTGGTGGTGGAATGTTTTCAACACCACTACCTAATATTTATAGTGGTGTTGTAATATTATAAAAGTAAATTTAGGGTCCCATTCTCTTTATTAATTATCATTTTAAATAATTTTTTTTCAAATATTAAATAATAAACATTTATAAATCTTAATAACCGTTATAATAAAGATGACATAATAAAGATGAGATAAATTTTACATGATAAAAACGTTACAACAAAGGTTACATAATAAACATGAGAAAGCATTCATACTCTCAGCACTGTTTGAAGTCATTAAATCATATCTGTTAATCGGTGAGTAATATCTTGCCCATCTTTCAAAACCAATGTCGGTAAGTATATCGCGAACCTTGGGTCGACCCTCGCAGAGAGCCTCGAAACAACTATTGAACTCGGCAGGCGTCCATGCTTTACAAGTTTGCCAAAATAGGGTTTCTGCAACTTTACTCTTCAAGCCTAAATTTCCCACAAGATGACGACAACAAAGCCCGTGAAAAGCTCGTGGATAAACGGTTCTTATTCCGAGGTCAATAGAGGCGGCTCTATCAGAAATAAATAAAAGATTGGGACTGTCTTCAATCGACTCACTCATTTTTGATAGAAACCACGTCCAACATTCGCCACTTTCACTCTTACCAAACCCATAGGCGATGGGTAAAATCTGATTGTTTCCATCCATCCCAACAGCTATAAACATTGTACCTTTAAATTGGCCCTTAAGATGTGCCCCATCAATTATAATTATTGGTCTTAATTGTTGGGTGAAACTTCTTATCTAAAATAAAAATATATATGTAAGTTGTAAACAATAAAATTATAATAATTAGTGTTTAATAAAAATAATAAAAAATTACTTACAGCAGCTCCTAGGGCAACATAACACATCTCAAAACGACTTTCCTCGTCCAACCAAATATCAGTGACCGTTCCCGGATTAAGTTTTTCCAGATTATAAAAATAAAATGGGAGTTTAGCAAAAGACTCGGCGGGTGATCCACAGATAAGTTCTAATGCGTAGTTCTTACCACGCATTCCTTGTTTGTAGGATATATTTATCCCAAATCTTTGGTTGATGTCCTTGACAATTTCACCACCACGGTATACACGATTACAATTCTTTATCTGCTCTTTAATTATGTGACCCAATGCCTTTTTGTTCGCATTGCGATTTCTCGGATGAAGTTCAGTGCTTGAACATGTGTGGATGGTGTTGAAATGGTTAACATGAAATGCCTCGGTACCCTTATATGCATTTGATCTTAATTCCCACTGACAATTGTCAGAAACACATACAACAGTATATCTCTCTCTATTAGATCTTTTAACCTTAAATTCAAAACACTCTTTTATAGCTAGCAACGAAAGCTCTAATTTGAGTTCCTCTTTATTTTTAAAAATTCTTCCAACAAAAGGATGAGAAGATGAAGATGGAAGAGTATTTGTGGGTTGGTTGTTGAATGTATCAGGAACAGGCTCGGTATCATCAATTTGAAATGTTTCATCTGTATTATTATTTTCATATTTAAAATCCAAATCGTTGTTTTCTAAATTTAAATCAGGAAGAAAATCTTTTTTTTTTGGATTTGACCCATGAGAAGAAGCTGGTTTAGTTGGATCACAACCAGAAATACAAGATTCAACAACGTACAAGTAAATAATTTCTTTAACATTTTGCTGAACAATTTTTAAAAATATTGAAACATCATTATCATCATAAATATCAACTGGAAAAGCATACGTCGACATTTTATAAGACATACGTGATATATTAAAGAGACGAAAACGATTAGAAATGTACGATTTGAGTTCATAAAAACGCATGTTTGAGTTTACGCTAATCGCACGTCGAAAACAGTTAAAGGGGACATACTCGAGTGAACAACTTCTTTCTTCCCAGTTACCACCAAAACAAACAACAACATTGTTAAACTCCATTATCTCAACGTTTTTAAGAACTTAAACAACAAAAATTCGTATTTTATAGTAGAAAATGCCATGTCCGACGGTCGGCACGACCACAGGGACGGTCGCCACGACCGTCGTACAAGATTTGATTTGACGTGCAGAACATACACGGTCGTCCTGGTCAGAAACACTGTCGTCCTGACGTAGTCAACGGTCGTCCCGCCAAATTATTTATTAAAAAAAAATTAAAATTTTTTTTTATAATTTTATAATAACTATACATATTTATTTAATATTATTAAATATTAAATTCTAAAATAAAAACCGAAATTCTTGATTGATAAAGAGAAAATGAAACTACATTTATTCTCAAAATAAAAACCGAAACATAATCAAAACGATGACCACCCCAATTACATAATTCTTGATTGATACGTTTGATTTAAGTTTCAAACTTGTAACTTCTTCCTCCAGCATCATCTTCTCTACTTCTATATTTGAAAACTTCAACAACTTAAGTTTCAAACTTTTGACTTCTTCCTCCAACATCATCTTCTCCGCTTCTAGTTTTGAAACCTTCATTTCTAGTACTTGATTTTTCATAGCTAATAATTTTGATTTCGCCTCAAAGTCTTCAACAACAGGAGACGATGCAACATCATCTTTCCACATGAAAAAATTACAATCGGATTTGCCCTGAATTAAAAATAGTTTGAAGTTTATTTATATATACATATTAAGAATAGATTGAAATATATTAATTTTAATACTTACAAACCATAAGGAACACCCGAAAAATTCATGACCTGGACGTGTAGTACCATCCCCGGCAACTCTTGAGACTGCAGGAATGTCATGAAAACAACATACATTCCCCTTTGAATCAAGAATTAAAGTCTTGTGTTTTTTGTTAATACTAGTTTTGGATGAGGAAGAACGACTCATGTTTGAACGACTCATGTTACCTAAAAAAATATAGAGAGTTTGAGTTAGGTGGTAATGTGTGAAGTTTGTATGGTATTTATAGGTGTAAAAAGGAGAATATTATATATTATATATTATTGTTTATAAAAATAAAATTAAAAAACATTTTACTTCTTAAACGGTCGGACGACCGTGGATTGTCCGACCACGACCGTGTTCCCAGACGGTCGGACGACCTTAATTTGCCTTTTCGAATTAAAAAAAAAATAAAAACAACGGTCGTGGCGCACCCGACATGTGTGTCAGACGGTCGAGCCGACCGTCGCAGACAGAATGTATCGACGGTCGTCCGACCAATCGCACGGTCGGACGACTATAAAAAACCTATACGTGTCACAAAATTATTTGATAGAAACTCACGGTCGTGCGACCGTGGTTGAACGGCTAGGACGACCGTCGATGCGGCTATTCTCGTCCAACCGTGGTCAAACCGGCTATTTTCGTCTTTTTCCCTTTTTAAAATCACTCTTTTGATTTTTGACACAATGTTCAGATCATTTTTTCATTGTGTAAAAATGTTTAGATTATTGTCAAAATTATATATAGTGTTGTTATATATAAAATAAAAAAAACAATTTTTTTTATTTTTGACAGCATTTGACACAATGATCTGAACATTTTGACACAATATGACGCAATGATCTGACATTTTGACACAATATAACACAATGATCTGAACATTTAGACACAATATGACGCAATGATCTGAACATTTTGACACAATGATCTGAACATTTTGATACAATCGAAAAAGTAATATATATTTTTTTATGGTGTAAATTTAAAAAAAAATAATGTTGTATTTAAAAGTTATTAATGTTTACAAAATGGAGGAAATTTGACAAAAGTCAAACATGTCTTTCCATTTTATTTTCTTTAGTTTTTCTCTCTAATTGTATACGAGAAAACCTTGTGCCATAAATCTTCACCTAATTAAAAATCTAATAGATATAATTTCTTGTTATTTTTTTTATCCAAATCAAACTTCCTACAATAATTTCTCTTCGAGTTATTAATATCTTAGTAATTTATTGGTGAAGTCTTTACCCATGCCCATTTACCCAATGGACCTTCACCTAGGGATCATCGCCAGTCCTATCCGTCACAAAAGGTTCTCCGATTTGTAGCAATGATTATTTGTTTCTATATTTCAAGCATCAACAACAAAATCTTTGTTATATCATCATTAACTTTAAAACCCTAGGCGGACCGCTGATGTGAGAATTTTAACCCGGGCTAACAAAATCCTTTCACACGAAGCTCACAACCATATCCGGTCAATAAAACCAACCAAACCATTTCACGTTTCTTTAGCCGATTGGCGTTTACATCTATGATTAAATCCCACAGATAATTTGTCGTAAATATATTGAACAGGCTATATTCTTTTTGGTATATATGATTCAAATATTATAACATATTTCCATCACTAATCATACATACACAAGTCTATAACAGTAAAAATAAATAGTCCAAATAATATCGATACACCAACCGATCAATTATCGTATGTACGGCACTCATCGGTCTCGGGGTTATCCTTGCAGTACGTCTCCAACGGGTCCGAGTCTTTAGCCTTGTCCCGCGCATGGCTCGACGCCGCGCTGAGCTCCTCAACCTCATCCCACGCCGCCACGCACTCGCCGCTCGCCGGGTCATCGGCGCACGACTCCTTAGCCGCCTCGATGCTGGTGGCAATCTGTTCCGACAGACCATCAGGCGTCGCTCTCGCCGGCCTCATGTACATCATCCTGCCGGAGGTTATGGCGGCGGTGGTGGTGGGTGGCTTGAACCATGAGGACGGCTTCAGGCTGGCGCCGAGCTTGGGTGAGTCGGATGACGGGTTGGCCAGGACTCGGGGGATTGAGAGGCTAACTCCGGCTATTGAGGCCATTGTGAATTGGTTGTTGTGAATGGTGGTACGACTGTGGTAATGGTAGTAAGATATATAATTGGGAAACTTGGTGATTTTGGGACGCTTGTTTCTTATCGTGTATTAGCCAATCATGTTGTTACACGTCTGCACCAAAGCTAGAGATATTTTTGGTTGAAGTTAATATCTTTTATATTGTTCCGTAACTACTCATATATCTTATGATATCTTTTTTTGAGTTGCGTGATCTTTGGTTTTGTGGTGTGGTACTTTTCAAACAATATCTTGGTTTAAATCTTAACATCTAGGTAGTTACCCCAATGATTAAAAGGGTTTAACAAGGTCGAAAACATGTTTATTCTGACTTAGAAGGTGAAATGGATCGGAATATCGATGTGTACCATACAACTAGATTTACAAAATATTAATCTCTAACCGAATCAAACCATTTATAGATATTATTAGAGAAGCCTTGAAAATCTAGTCTAGACCCCTCTTCAATTAACAAGGATCAAGATCAAATGAGCACTAGCTTCTTTAAATGTTTAGGGTTCAAGTTTTATAATGAATACTGTGGTGTAAAATTGTCGTTAAAAATAGTTGATAGTTCCACCAATGGCCATTTATCATTTATCTCAACTATTACTTATTTTATAGGCCAGACAAGATAAATTAACTTGAAAAGACTAATTTAATAAGTAAAAGTGTTTATATGACCTATAAACCCCACACTAATTGTTTATATAAACCAATGTAGGACAAACCCTATACATTGCAATGTTTTGATCTATAACCCGAATGGACCCTCCTTAAAAACCAACGTACTAGTTAGTCACAGCTAGCTCCCTCCAGACTAGAGGTGCACAAATAAACAGATTAACCAAACCGACCCGATTTTTAACCCTTAAACCGAACTGCTTAATAACCGAAATATCAAGAAACGATTGCAAACCGATCAAAACCGACGATTCCAGATGGGTTAGACCCTTTTCTAAAATATTTGATTGTAACTGGTTAATTGGAACTGATCATTTTGATCCTTTTAATAACCAGTTATTATCATTAACTAAAAGAATAACCGTTTTTGCAACGACTGTATAGCCGTTTATACTTTGCTCGACTTTTTTGGCTCCCTTGCCCGCGTAACACATGCATAGATAGATGGTGGGCTGGTGGTTGTGTTAGTTTCATGACACCTTTTATTCATCTTCTCTAAACACTTCAAAAACGTTCAGAATGCATTTTCCAACCATCAGAAAGATATTACATATTGGAACATGATAGAGGGGTATTACAATTCCTTAAACCCTTAAGTTCCAATAAACTCTTACAATCTTAGGAGCCACTTACATTTGGTTAATCCAAAGGTAAGTATATTTAATGGGCTTTATTTACAGATCAAGTCTCATTATAAAAGTGGTTGGTGAGATGATCAATTTGTGCAAGAAGCAAGAAGCCAATTCATGAGCGATTATAGTTATACTAAAGTTTATGGCAATCAAGCCCCATAAAAAAGAAAGACAAGAGCACAAGAGAGTATAATGTTCTGCATCTAGACGTTAACTTTGGTGATACTCCTAAGTTTGGAACATCAGTATATCACTTGATTATGATATTCAAGTATAAGAGGAACCTCCAAGACATTGAACAGGGAGGGACAAAACCAAAGCAATTGCCAAAATAAGGGTAAAGACATCTTGTCATCCAATTATGAAGCCAAAAAGTCGAGCCTCACTGATTATCTGGCTTAGACGAATTGAGTGAAGAAGAAAGCCATACGACATTTGCGAAGTTTGGGGAAATTAAAGTACTTTTCGTAGACACAACATATTTGACTCCATTCCAAAGAGCCGAACACAAGGGTCATTGTAACTAGAACATAGACAAATACAACATGCTCGGTAGCAATTAGTTTTAGTTTGTTGTTGTATCAAATCATATAGATTTCTTGTTGTTTTATTTATGTAATTTTATTTTTATTTACTAATCCAAGCTTTATTATTTATTTATTTATTTAATAATTTACGTGTATTTATATTATTTTTATAAATAAAATGATTAATTTGTTTACTAAAAATAAAAAGTCATAGTGATGTGAAAACAACGAGGATGTATGTAGGAAGAACAATGTTAAAATAAAAAAAATTACATGTATAAATGATAGGTAAAATGTTATACATGTAAAAATGTTAGGTAAAAGACTAATATCACTAGTACTATGTATTAAAAGAATAACATTTAGGCTATGTGTAATGGATAAAGCCCCATAAAGCCCGACAAGGGGCATTATGCGCCATGTGGACGCTGACTGGGCAAGGGGCTTTATGGGGCTTTATGGTGTAGTGGATAAAGCCCCGTGAAGCCCCACCATCATTACTTAATATTTCTTTATTTTTTATTGTATTTAAACTATTTTAATTAAAATAAAAATTTCAACTAATTAAAAATAAAAGATTACAACTTAATTAAAATAAAAATTACAACTAATTTAAAAAAAAAAATACAACTTAATAAAAATAAAAATTACAACTAATTTAAGAAAAAAAAATTACAACTTCCATTTCTTTTTGATTCGTTCCATCTTTTTCTGATGGAGGGCGAGGTAAACCGGATCGGCGTTTTCAGGCGGTTTTTGGGCGAGGAACTCGAGATCCTTGTCGAGTTGATAATCGTCGATTTGCTCGACTTGCTTTTTCTTCGACCGTGCAAGATCTTGAATACTCTCGGCCATCACCGCTTGCAATTCGGTGACCGGAGCCTTTCCACGGTTAGCCCTCGCGAAATCTCGACCTCTTGGCCTCCCACTAGTAGTCTCCACGGGTGGAGTCGGAGCATCATCCTCATCATCATTGTCCGAATCATTCAAATTAATATCGAATGTTCGAGCGGTGGAGTCAAACGACTCGGGATCGGCGGAAGACGACGTCTTGGATTTCTTGCTTTTTCGGGTTTGACGTGTTGTTATATCCGCTTTCGATCTCCACTTCTCGCTTTGGTAGAGAAACGACCAACACCTTTTGAGAGTGAAGTGACCACGCTCCGCTCCATATTCGATCACCGCCCTATCGTAAATGTCGGCGTCGTTCGCACCACTCGGCCAATTTGATCTGGACCGATCATAGTAAGTTGAGAAAGCTTGACATTTTTTGTTTATTTCTCTCCATTTGGACGACAACGAATCCGGGTTTCGGTATTCCCCCTTCCCCATCAAGGTGAAAAACTTGGACCGAATCTCGTCCCAAAATTCTCTCGCATCTTGATTGTTTGCTAAAAAAAAAAAAGAGACAAAAGTTAGTAAAAAAAAAATTATTTTTTTTTAAAAAATATAACTTTTAGTTAAAAAAAAAACCTTTTGTCGGGTTCTCCGAAGCTTCAATGTAAGCTCGACAAAGAGCGTAACACTCGTCGTCGCTCCAAAATTGTATCTCCTTCGTCGTTCTCGCGTCGGCCTCCTTTTTTTTGTGAGATCGTTTGCTCTTTCCTCTCCTTTGTTTTGGTTGTGATGCACCGACCTCTTGTGTTTCTTGGACGATTTCATCATCCTCATCTTGAAGAGAAAATGGTTGAGATGCTCGAGGGGTTGGAGTTTGTCGCGAGGTTGGAGAAGGTCGTGGGGTTGGAGAAGATTGAAATGGTTGAGGTGGATAACCTCCAAATTGTGGTTGGGAGAATTGGGAAAAACCTTGAGAGTAAAGGTTCATGCTTGAGAATTGGTTCGGGAAAGGTTGAGTGGCGGGGTTCATTGGCGGGTATTGAGGGGGAGGCATGTTCATAAACATTTGCCAAAGGTTTTGATCGGGTTCGTTCTCCCCGGTATTAGGTCGAGAGTTGGGTTGGTTGTTGGGTTGGTTGGGAAACATTTTTAAAAGAAAATAGATGAAGTAGAAGAGAATTGAGTTGGTGTGGTGTGTGAAAGTTTATAAAATATGTGGGGTATTTATAGTGAAAAAGGTGTTTAAATTAAATTTTAAAAAAAAAAAAAAAAGTTAACGGATATATAGCCGTTCAACGGCTAAATTTTTTGACTTTCCTCCTTTTCTCCGGCGTTATCACGCTGACGCCCCGGGCGAATTTGGGCTCCATAACGCCCCATAACGCCCGGGCGTAGTGGGCCGGGGCGTTATATGGGGCGTTATGGGGCGTTATGAAGCCCAAAAACGCCCCACTACGTTTAGCCTTAGTGTTAGAATACATTCTAATCAATTCTTATAACGCTTATGAGAAAAAGTGACAAACCACAACCCATAGAGTTTCTAAGTTTATTTTAATCTCATAATCATAATTTCAATAAACTTATTTTTTATATCTTTTTAAATTTTTTATCATCAACGAGCTCATAGCTCATTAATATTTGGTAGACTTAATGACCTAAGGTCTTTGGTTCAAAACCGGATATGGAAAAAAATACTTACCTGGCTGGAGAGACAAATTTTTTTGAATATAACCGAATTTTCTCTAAAGTTAAAGATAAATATACAAAAAGACAATATCGATATCCCAAAAAATTTATGAATTTTATGACATACACATTTTCATCGCGTTTCATCATCGTCCATAAATATCTTTCGGGTCAGGCGTCGGGTTTATCGCTACTTGAGGGGGTATTTGGCTATTTGCCCAATAACTAAAATCCCCAAATACGATGAGATGAGCACATACTTCTAACTAATTCCCTTTATAGAATTCACATCGCATTTGATTGGATTTGACGCATTAACATATCAATATTCGATCGTCATGAGATTACACAAAGTCTACCACCGATTCTCTCTCTCTTCTCTCACTTCTCCCCCTTTTCTTCTTCCTCCATCTTCAACCCTTTTCTCTCATTATTCCCCCCCTTCTATCCTCTCCAAACGTTGCCGAATTTCATCATCCAGAACGCGGAATCCTTCAGATAATCGTTTTCTGCAATCTATGTCTACCTCAAGGCTACAAAATCTCGTCCCTGTTGGTTCAATCGCCACCGAAGACGCAGCTGGTCCTAACGGCTCTGTAGATGCATATGAAGATGATGGTAACTTTCATTTACTGTAGCTTGTGTGTTCGTATGAATTGGTTGTTATTGAAGCTCAATTAAGAACACTAATTATACAATTTGTACAATCGAATAGTAGAAAATTCAAACTGCGATCCGGTTTTGAGTGTTCAGTCTTCTCCGAATTTCATTTATTGAAAGTTTCTGCAAATTGATGAATGTTTCAGTAGGCAGATGACTGTGTGTTGCACACTATATGGATTTTATTTGTTGATTGTTGAGTTCATTAGTGACTTCTTTCTAATATGCTTATATGCATATGTTGGTTTATGTATCTCTGAAGCTTGAAATTATATTCACAGTAGATTATCTTAGGAGTTTTTAATGGACTGACAGCCTCTTTCTCCTTTTAAATGTGGTGTGATCAGAGTTAAACAGTGGATATCGTCTTCCTCCGTCAGAAATTAGAGATATTGTTGATGCGCCACCTCTCCCAGCTTTATCATTTTCTCCAAAAAGGGATAAGATTCTGTTCCTGAAGAGAAGAGCTCTACCTCCATTGTCAGAATTGGCAAAACCAGAGGACAAGCTTGCAGGCATTCGTATCGATGGCAAATCTAACACCCGTAGCAGGATGTGAGTCATGAGTATAATCATTTCTGAGTCCTTAAATTCAGTTGGTATGAATTCGATTGAATAAAGTTTGTTGTTTAATTATAGGTCGTTTTATACTGGTATTGGAATCCACGATTTGAAGGATGATGGGACATTAGGCCCAGAAAAGTTGATACATGGCTTTCCAGAAGGATCCAAGATCAACTTTGTTACCTGGTAACTTCCATCATCTTTGTTTTTATTTTTCTTTTAGGGCGAACCAAATTCAAATTTGGTGCAAAACAGAAACCGACTTACACTTGTGTTACTGATTTTAGCAGCCAAGTTACATTTTATTACCAATTGTAGCAACAGATGACCTGTTCGACCGGGAGCAGGTCAGTTTTGTATGCTTATCTTTAAAAAGTTGCTAACGTGACATCTTATTTGTCATTTTAGGATATGTGTATATGCCATGCTTGCTTCTGATCACTTGAATATAATTCCCTAAAAAACGTTTTTCAAAGTTGTACATAGATTTTAGTTTTTAAATTGCAGGTAAAATCTGTTTAAAATGATATTGGTTTCTAAGACTGATAATAGGCTGTTAGCTTGTTTCTTTTTTGTGTGTAACTTAAAGTTGGTTGCTAATATCTGGATCTATTTCATGCAGTTTGTCTTTTTTTCCATAATACCTTGCTACACTGCTGTGTCATTTCCTTTTATTTTATAGTTAATTTAGCTTCTTTATTCTTAACAAGGTCAACTGATGGCAAGCATTTAGCTTTCAGCATTCGGCAAGACCAGGTAATTGCCAAAATATGACTAATATTGAACCTAATAAATAAAATGTGCTATACTAAATGATTTATCATCCACTCATTTACGAAATTCTGGAAAGCGTGATGTTTTGCTTAATGATCATAACCATCTGACGAATTGAATGATACAGGAGGATGATCGTGACAGTAAGCTTAGAGTATGGGTTGCAGATGTGGAAACAGGAAAATCTAAGCCATTGTTTCCGTCATCAGATGTGTTTCTTAATGCAGTTTTTGACAAGTATGGACCATTTTCTGCTGAGGTGGCAAAATTGGTGGGTAGGGTAACGGGTCAACATAGAAAGGGTCAGTCGTGTTACCCAAAAACATTATTTTTATTAAAATTTTGGAATTTTTGTGTAATTAAAATGCTCAATATAGCTACAAAAACTCCAATGACAATAATAATCTAAGGAGTTAGGAGACTTTCAAGCACTTGTATACACTTCAAATGACTTAAGGCCTGTATGATTCATTTCCTTTTTTGTAAAACTTTTTAACTTAAACAATTTAATCTTTCAGGATACAACATAACCCAAATCAACCCATTTCTATTTAAATGGGTTGAACTCGCCACTTCTAATTTTCATGTATGAAATCAGACAATTTTAAACAAAGTAACAACTGTTTTGCTAATAATATAAATTTTTTTTATTTGACTTTCAGTTACGTATGGGTGGATAATTCAACTCTCTTAGTTTGTACAATCCCAGCATCTAGAGGAAACCCACCAAAGAAACCATTAGTCCCCTCAGGTCCTAAGATCCAATCAAATGAACAGAAAAGCATTGTTCAAGCCCGGACCTACCAAGATCTACTCAAAGATGAATATGATGAAGATTTATTTGAATATTATGCCACGTCACAGCTTGTTTTGGTGACATTAGATGGGACTGTGAAATTATTCGGGGAGCCATCTATATATACATCACTAGACCCATCTCCTGATCAGAAATATATTTTACTTAGTTCAATGCCTAGACCATTTTCTTTTAACGTGCCGTGTGGAAGATTTCCTAAAAAAGTCGATTTGTGGTCGGCTGATGGAAAATTCCTTAGGACGCTTTGTGAGTTGCCTGTTGCTGAGGATATTCCAATTGCATTTAATAGTGTTAGGAAAGGCATGCGGTCTTTAAATTGGAGGGCAGATAAGCCTTCAGATCTCTACTGGTATGTATGTTTTTTTGCTTAAAAAAATTGCGTGGTTTTAGACTTTTAGGGGTTGTTTGAGATTGCGCATTAAACTGCACATAAGGAGAAGTAGATAATCAACTTAATGAAAACAACTTATTTCACAAACTTGTAATCTTGAATCCACTAGCAATTGTCAGTTTGATATAAGCAATCTGTATCTGCTTACTGAAAACAGCTTATTTCACCCTGATAACAAGCAGAATTCTCTTCATAAAAAAACTCTAAAGCCCTTATTTGCTTAAAAAAACACAATTATCAGTTAAGGTGTTTAAATAAGCAACCCCGAACACCCCTTAGCAAATCCACAAGGTCATTATTACAATTGACAATGCAAACCTATCTGGTTGAAAGATGTTCTATCACGGTGTAGGTGGTATTAAGGCACCAAGGACATCTACTATATACACGAGAATCTTGTAATATGCTCAATGGAGATTATGAAATATGCCACTTAAAAATGTGTAAATATATTTATTATATGTATTAATGGGTGTTTGACATTGCGTTTTCAAAGTGTGTGGAATATGGAATCATTAAATGTAAAAGGGCCCGGCTATGGGAGATATCGTTTTGATGAGCTTTTGTTGTTTGAAGCTGCTTTTTACTTTTTAGAACAGCAAACACATGCACCTATAGGCATGGGACTTGAACCCCCATCATCATGGGGAGGGACACCATATGTACAATAGTACACTACCGATACCGTTGGGCTACAAGTTCTTTGGTGTTTAAAGCTGTGATAATCAGATAATCAGTTGTTTGTGTGTTAGGCAAATTATGTTTATTAAGGACTTAAGAGGTAAAATGACCCCTAAATCATCAGATAATCATGATCAGTTTTGCTTCAGCCATTCCAGAACTGATTATTTGATGTCTAAATAATTTGATAATTGGAATCAGTTTCACCATACCCAAACACTAGAAACTGATTATTTGTGACTTGAAAAAGCATGGTCAAACACCCCTAAATATATTGTTTCCTGCATAATTGGTTTGTATAAATGCTATTTTCATAAGTAATCATTTAATTGAAGGGTGGAGACACAAGACGGTGGTGATGCCAAAGTAGAAGTTTCTCCTCGTGACATAGTCTACACACAAGCTGCTGATGCCCCTGAAGATGAAAAGCCAAACGTCTTTTTTAAGCTTGATCTTCGTTATGGGTAAGTTTTCAATTAAATCACACATGAACACATTAATTATGCCACAAATTAGTTAGTTAGCTGCTTATATGTTCAAACTATATCCATCAATACACATTTGATTTTATGCAGAGGAATTAGCTGGTGCGATGATTCACTTGCCCTAATATATGAATCTTGGTACAAAACACGACGTGTAAGAACCTGGTTGGTTGCCCCTGGGTCCCATGAGACCCCACGTTTATTATTTGATAGATCATCTGAAGATGCATACTCTGACCCTGGTTCTCCCATGTTGAGGAGAACTCCAGCTGGAACTTATATTATTGCTAAATTTAAGAAGGAAGACAAGGAAGGGACATATTTATTACTAAATGGTAGTGGTGCTACCCCAGAAGGAAACATACCTTTCCTAGACCTCTTTGACATGTAAGTGTTGCTATTATAGTCGAGGTGAGAATATAGGAGGGTCAAAACTGATTTGGGTTGAAACATGTCAATTCTAGTACTGTAGAAATGGTTGAGGCCTGGTTGATCTGCAAACACTTTGTGTCTATTTTTTAATGGGTTTAGAAAAAATAAACATGTTAACAGTGATTACAAAAACAATAATTCACAGTAATAATTTAATCTCAGAATAAAATGATTTTAAGAGGTTGTATGCATTGAAATAGACTTTGGTTTATTTCTAACTCGTTCGATGTTCGATCCCATCTGACTCGTTCGATGTTCGAACCCATCTGACTCGTTCCACTTTTAGTTAATTTTTTATTTGACCTGTTTGAGATAACACAACCAACGTCGATAATGTGCAAGTCTATAGGTCAAAATTACCGAATATAGATTATGACGTTAGTTGCACCGAAATGTAACTTACTTTCACATTTTTCTAGTGTAAGGAAGACGTATTTTCCTGTTGTACAGGACATTAAAAAAAGAAGTCTTTTATCATTGTATGGCACCTGTTTTTTCTCTACTTTATGACCCGGTGGCGTGCCATGTCATTGTTTCACATGCTATAGAACTATAGAAGGTTACACATGTTGGTACAAACTTTAAAGTATGTTACATAAGATGTCGGGAAATGTTTTTTCTTGAATACAATGACAAAAGGGTGAGAGCTAGTTACATTTTAATGTAGCATACCCAAAATTATATATATGATCTTTTTTCATCTGGCTCAACTTATTTCAGAGACACAGGAGATAAAGAAAGAATATGGCAGAGCGACAAGGAGAAATATTATGAGAGTGTTGTGGCTTTAATGTCTGACCAAAGTGAAGGAGACCTGAATGTGAATGGGTTAAAAGTGTTGACTTCCAAAGAATCAAAGACGGAAAACACCCAATATTATTTACAACAATGGCCTGATAAGAAATCATGTCAAATCACAAGCTTCCCACACCCATACCCTCAGTTGGCATCATTACAGAAGGAAATGATACGTTACCAAAGGCGAGATGGGGTTCAATTGACTGCAACTTTGTACCTGCCACCTGGCTATGACCCGTCAAAAGATGGCCCACTACCATGTTTGGTTTGGTCTTATCCTGGAGAGTTTAAAAATAAAGAAGCAGCAGGTCAAGTTCGTGGATCCCCTAATGAGTTTGCTGGCATAGGTCCAACATCACCACTACTTTGGTTGGCAAGGAGGCATGGCTAAATTTGTTATTGTTAAAACGATCTCTCTTTAATATTTTTTTATGGTTTTCCATCATTATTTGACTAATTTATGGCCCTTTTATGTTTTGCAGATTTGCTATATTATCTGGGCCAACAATTCCTATCATTGGTGAGGGCAAGGAAGAAGCAAATGATAGGTAATATTTTGTAGTTTTTTGTGACTGTTTCTCCCAGTTTAGAGACTAATATTTCTAAATTTATTTGGTGAGCAGTTACGTTGAGCAACTTGTCGGGAGTGCAGAAGCTGCAGTGGAGGAAGTTATCCGGCGTGGGGTAAACACTTTTCTTTTGACCCACGTACTTATGAGTAGGCTTATTTGGTTTATGGTTTATGAGTTTATCTTAAACTGGTAAAATAAAAAAATGTAAACAGAAAGGGAATGGACTGAATGGATTAAACAGCTAACCAGAAAGTGTGTTTAATATACAGACTCATAAATTTTATTTATTTATTTTTTGTTATTTTTTTTAATTTTTAATATAAAAAATATAAACTACAGTTGTCATAATAAAATTTCCGTCATCATATGTAACACATTAGGTATTTATTAATCAGTCTTTTTAATAGACAAAAAGTGGTCTTGGTCAACCCGACCCAACCAACTCATTTCGGCCCAAACAAAAAAGTACTGGTTCTTACTTGGAACTCTTTTTTATCCATTACCAAACAACTCGTCAATCTTGCCACCTATACTTGGAGATCTATTTTATTGGTGCTATTTGTAACAAATACTGAAGGTGGCTCATCCAAACAAAATTGCTATTGGGGGACATTCTTATGGGGCTTTCATGACTGCAAATCTTTTGGCTCATGCACCTCATCTTTTCTCTTGTGGAATTGCTCGTTCAGGCGCTTATAATAGAACACTTACACCTTTTGGGTTTCAGGTAACATCTTGTTTTGTTTATTGGTTATTACATCTTGTTTTGTTTATTAGTTTTTGTAATGGATACTGTATCTATGGATTTATTTTTGTTCATTAGAATGAAGATAGAACGTTGTGGGAAGCTACTGATACTTACATCAAGATGAGCCCGTTTATGTCTGCCAATAAGATTAAGAAGCCCATTTTGCTTATTCATGGAGAAGAAGACAACAATTCCGGAACGTTAACAATGCAGGTTAGATTTAGTACTTTATTGCAAAACCTTTCATTTTATCTTTCCTACAAATTTAAGATATTTGAGTTCATAGCTAGAGGTGACAATTTCGGTCCATATGCTTACAAATGGGCGTTTTGGGTTATGTAACATCTCAAATGAGTACTTGAGTAGAAGTTAACAAAATAGCTATAAGGGAAATGGGCCTCAACTCCTAAATCACACGTGTATTTTTTAATGTATATGTTGAAACATTTTATTAAGAAGAAGATTAATACCGAAATAATATACAACAACCATACCTAGTGGATTCCACCCATACCATAGCAATGAGCTATTGATAGTTCTGGGGAGGGTGTGATGTAGGTAAACCTTACCTTTAACTTAAGGAAAGTGAGGCTGCTTCTAGGGAGAACCCCAACTCTAAATCAAACAAGAGACAAACAAAAATGGTACTAAGATTATGGTAAAGAGAGGGTGAAAAAGGTAGATAACTAGATATCAACATGTATAACAACACATATAATATCATACAGTCACACATAGCCAAAAAGGTAGTAAGACAGTAGCATGCAAACGTCCCCTTAAAGACTAAGACAATCTAAGCCCTAAGACTGATACAACAAGGAAGTAAGTCGGTACCACGCAAACGCCCCCTTAAAGACCAAGACAAACTAATCTTCAAGACTAAGACATCACTGTCCCTAAAAGTCCTTAACCTTAATCTTATGCCTCCATAAATTTCTATCATGGACCATGTCCTTAGAGATGTGTAACTCTAGCAAATCATATCTAATATGCTCATCCCAAGTTAACTTGGGCCTTCCTCTACACCTCCTCCCCTCCATAGTGAGACTTACTACAACTCTAACCGGTGAAGACACTTGCCTCATCTTTACATGCTTAGATCATCTCAATCTTTCCTCCCCTATATTTTCCACTATACTAGCCATTCCTAGCCTATCTAAAAAAACCCCATTCTTTATCCTATCTAGCCTTGCGTGCCCACACATCCATCTCAACATCCTCATCTTTGCTACTTCCATCTTACGCGCATGTGCCTTCTTGAGGGCCCAACAGTTTCTTCCATATAGCATATTTGGTCGAACCACAACCCTATTAAGTTTCCCCTTTTAACTTGGGAAGCTCTTGTCACACGGTACCCCCTCCACCTGCACCAGCATGCTTGTGCTCGATGTTGGACATCACTATCTATGTCCCTATCACTCTGCATAAACGATCCTAACTACTGAAACTTAGTTGTGTGCAGAACCACTTGAAAAGATTGTTAAAGTAGGTTTGCCATCTCAACTTGATATCATGTTCCTTGACTAGAACTAACCCATCCTCTCCCTTAGCTTTGGCAATCCTAAACATATCATGCTCCCTTTCCTTTGTTTTTAGGCGCTCATTCTATCTATATGTTGTGCTCTTTGCCTCCGCCATGGCGCCATGGTCTTTTTTGCCTCAATCTTGCCCTTTTTGTATTTCTCTCTTAATACCTCTTCTCCCTCTCGTTTGTACGCCCTAGGAGCTCCCTAAAACTCCCTGCTTATCCCTTATATTAGTTTGCACATGCTCATTCCACCACCAAAACTCCTTATGCCCACATGCCTTTCCCTTTTGGACCCCAAAGTCTCCTCCACCAGAGTAATGGTGGTCACCATAGCACCCCACGTCCTATTTGCATCCCCACCATGTTGAGTTACTGACATCGAGATAACCTTATCCCTAAAAAGTAAACACTATACGATGTATTCTTGTCGTCCTTCAAACTTACACTAATTGTTTATAAAAAAAATAGAAGTTTTCTAGTTTTCAACAAAAATCTGTTCCGGGTCAACTCAACCCATCTTGACCCCGCACAAAACTACTCTCTCCGTCTCAAAATTACGATCAATATTAGTATTTTAGTATTTCCTAAAATAACTCCAGTTTTAGAAACAGATACTTAATATTATTATCATCTTTCCCATCTTGCCCTTAGTTAATCATAAAAAATTGCATGTGTTTTTTAAATGCACCTAGTCTAAAGTTAGCATTCTACTAATTAAAAAACAACATTAATTAATTGACCACAAGGGCTTGTCCTAGTGGTCAAGCTTATCGATAGCGACCGTCGCGGACGCGATCGCGCGATTTATCACGTTGCGGCCTTGCTCCGCGATTTGGAAAATAGCGGTATAAAGCGACGCTTGTAGCGTCGCCGGAAGAAACACCGGAGGAATCGCCGGAGCAAAGAAAGGGGACGACTTGGAGTTAGGCGGCGATTGAAATGCTGGGGTATAAAGTGATGATTTTAGTGTCGCCAGAAGAATTACCGGAGGAAACGCCGGAGGAATCGCCGGAGGAATCGCCGGAGGAATCGCCGGAGGAATCGCCGGACGAGTAACCTGACCTGCAGGGAGTTAGCGGCGATTCATGTGGAAATATAAAACCCTAGTATTTTTATTATGTAAAAGTTACAGTTACACCCCTTCTACTTTAAAAAGTATATAATTACTACCCTTTCATTTAAAAAGTATCTAAATAGGTTTATAAAATACTTAATACATCTAAAAATATTTTCATGTTTCATTAAACTTTTGGTATTTTGTTATTTATACAATATTTATGTTTACTTTTATAATTTTATATATATAATTTTATATTTTTTTAATTTTATACACTATTCTAATGGGATATATATTTAAAAAAATTTATGTTATTGTATCGCTATATTTAAAATAGCTGTCGCTATTTATCGCTATTCGCTACGTAGCGTATAGGTAGGTCATCGCTATTTTCCGCTATTCGCTATCGATAAGCTTGCTAGTGGTCATTGGTGATGATGGGAAGACTTGGGACCTAAAGGTCACAAGTCTGATCCCTGGATCCCCTAGGTTTTACAACCCGGCCGTTCACAGATGTGGGTTTTCCCTTGAATGGGCTCAAATGGTGGGCTTTGGTTACCCAACACTCCGCGAATTCGTGTGTGTTTGGGGTACCACTTTGCCATCGTGTTACTCCTGGTAGCCGGGCTTCTTTCTTAGTTGGTCGTTTAAAAAAAAAAAGAGAAAAGAAAAAAGAAAAAAGAAATAGCTTTATTTGTGGATATCTTAAATTATTTTTATTTGTGACAGTAATTTGGGACGGAAGAAGTAAGTCAGTAACCCTAAACCCAACCTACCTATTTTTCCACCTTAACAAGTGACCCTAAACGCAACCTACCTATTTTTCCACCTTATCCCATCACTCAACATGTGATCTATGTTTTTCAACTTTTTTTATGGGTGCAGTTTTCTTTGTGATACATGTGATATTGAATGATTATTGTTAATGTTATGATGATGCAGTCAGATCGTTTCTTCAATGCTTTAAAAGGACATGGGGCCCTCTCTCGCCTTGTCATCCTACCATTTGAGAGCCACGGTTATTCATCTCGGGAGAGCATAATGCATGTCCTCTGGGAGACTGATAGGTGGCTACAGAAGTATTGTGTTTCAAAATCTTCAGAAGATGTTGCATCAAAAGATGATGAAAGCAAAGGAACCGAAGGCTATGAGAATAAACCTGTTGCCTCTGGTGGTGGCGTGGTTGCTGAGCAGGAAGACATTGAAGTTGGCAGTCTTCTTCAGTTTAATACAAGATCATCACTTTGGTAATTTCTGATTTTACCATTTATGCAGTTATGCTCAAGCTAAATATACCTGCTAGGCGGCAATCTTGACCATTTGAATTAAAATTTGGTCGATCTGGGGCATATGCCATCTCCAGCCGGTCAAATCAGTAAATATTTGAAACTTGGTTAAGAATGAGATAAATGTGTTAAAAGTCACCCAGGTGTATTCAAATTTAAATGCCTACCGACGTTTATAAAATAAAAAGTAAGGCTAACAGTTTAGAATTTTGATTTTTGTAATCATGTTTAATACATAAGCTATAAAATCCAAAAATCTACAGACACCCTTCAAATTACCTTTTGCAACCATTGGATTTAATAAATTTAATCCTTAGTTATTTTTTGGGTTAATGTTCTATTTAAGATATTTATTTATTTATTTTTTAACTCTTATATATGATATTTTATATAAATATAAGTTTTTAATTATATTTGTGGGTTTTACTTAAGAATCTTTATTTTATTTTTTCCTTTATAACTTTTAATAGTAGGATCCAGTGGTGAAACTAGCTTATTAGGTCCAGGGGTTGCCCGTGCTACCCCTTAAAGCAGTGAATTTTTTTTTTTGGATTTTTTTTGTTTTATTTACGTGTGCTACGCCTTAAAATTTTTTCTAGTTTCGCTCCTGGTAGCACCCTTTGTTGACATCAACTCTATTAAAACTTTTTACTCAACTCCATATTTTCGTACCTGTAGGTATGTCATCTTGGTTCGGTTGGATATTTTGTTAATTTATATTGTTTTTAATATTAAATATCTTTCTCGAGCACCGGTTCTTATTTGAGGAAAATCGTTGCTTTGCAGATGTGCCACATCAGCTCCTGAGATAACATGATTGGCTGATGCTGTACAATTTAAAGATGAAGGGAAGGTTACTTTACAATCCCTGGAGTCTTCAATTAGATAGAAATTGTGTAATAATATTGAAACATGAACTTGTCAATATGTGGAATTCTTTTGAAGAAATCATTCATTTTGATGGCTCGACACACTGACCTCGTGTTTGCGGGAGTCTCGGGTTGGTTTGGGTTTGGATGCATTTTAGTGACTTATGTTATTGTTGGCTGCAAATCATTAAAGCTAGCTTGCTACCTTTTGGATAAATGAAGTAAAGGTTCACTGGATTCTAAACTCCTAACATCTGCATTCTTTATTACATACCAAAATGCAAGTAAGTTTTCACTTTTCTTTTATCATAATGTCTAGTAAAATGTTTTTTATGGTTTAAAGTATGTGTCATTTGATTCATTTGCTTGTTATAACCGAAAAAAATGATATGATATCTGTTTTTTTATGTGCAATAACTGCTCAAAATGAGAGTTAATTTCTTTTTTTACAAGGACGTGTTTAGGGCCGGTCATGAGGATTTATGTGTCATGTTCCAACTAAATAAATGGGCCCCTTTTGAAAAAAAAGCATTGCAAATAGAAAAAGTCCTTAAATAAGTTATAACAATAAACATAAGAAATTTATATTTTGAAGTAGTTAACCGACAAAATATGTAGATCTCCTGGCATATTTTAATAAAAAATTGATTGATTAAGTCTTCATACTTTATATCTTATAATATTTCGTTCTCGATATCTATAATTGTAAACCTGTTAAGTGTTTCTTGTGATATTGTTGATTATAAGTAAGATTTTATTAACATCAACTTTGAAAAACTTCTCTTTGCGGATGTCACTGTCACCATAATAGTCAATAATATTCACTAAAAAATTCTTAAATAAGTCTGTTGTCTGATTCAGATCTCTAATTTGAATAGGTTTTTTTTTTCCTTTTTTTTTGGTTAGGTTTAAGTCTTACAAGGTTTAAAAGGGTGAAGTTACAAACGAACATAAATAATAGGATAATTAAATTAAATTTTAGTTGAAATTAGGCCAATACAATTAATATTAAACGTAACAAAATTATCATACACTTACAAATATTTTAAAAAATGATCAAAAAATATAACAAAGCTAAAAAAATATATAAAACCTAATTATTCTTCTGTTCTTGATAATCACCTTCATCTTTGACAAAAAACAACTTTTGACCTACAAAAAATCGAGTTCATCGGTTACTACTCGTAAAACATTACATAAGTACATTTACATATGTAAATTTAGATAGATAACGAGATGTGCATGTTACATATGTAAAATCGTTAAAAATCTTGACAAAATTTACCATATTGGTAAATTTAAATATGTAAATGATTGTTTAGATGTGTATTTTTCTAAATATCCAAAATGTTTAGGCACATTAGTTCAAGCACGAAGCATACGTAAATTTACATACGGGGCACGAGTTTACATATGTAAATTTAAATATATAAATGAGATGAAACATAATACGTAAGTGAATAACATATGTAACGTCATTACGTAAGTAAGTTAACGGGCTTTTAATCATATTTTTAAGGGGCTTTTGATCATATTTTTAAGTAAAAGCCATAAAATTTCTTCCAGGGGTCGCGAAAAATTCGTTTCAGGGGTCGCGAAAAACCGAAAACCTATAAAAAAAAAAAATTTGCACGTCGGGGTAAAAGTTCAGGGGTAGCGGGCGCTACCCCTGGGACCTTAGTAGGTCCGCCACTGTATACTTACATATGTACCATATTTTTTTAGGATATGCATTTAATTATGAGCTACACATGTTACTTAAGTAAATCCACATACATTTTATTGAAAATTACATATGTAACTTTAAATAGATAATATATGTAACATGTAAGATAAGTAAAATTACATAGATAATGAGATGTAACATGTTATATATGTAAAATTACATATGTAGCATCGTTGAAAATTCTTACAAGATTTACCATAATTACGTAGGTTCAATGTTTTAAAAACCGGTTCAACCGGTTCAACCGCCAACCGGTCATCATACCGGTTTTTAATCCCCGGTTTTTTGGACATAACCGGACCGTTTTGAACCGGGCGGTTTTCCGGTTTTTTCCGATTCAACCGGTTTTCTGACAGTTTTAAAAAAAAAAAATTAAATTTATTATTATTTTTTATAATTCTTTAAAGTTTAAAACTTATATATTCTTATGAAATACCTATTTGGTATTCTTTTTTAGTGCATTATCATTGTATTTTAACTATTTTCGTTGTGGTGTACACATTTATTAACATTTTTACAAAAATATATATATAAATCCCCTAACCGGTTCAACCGGACGGTCTAACCGGTCCGACCGGTCGAACCGGTCCCGGGAAGTTTTCCGGTTCAACTAAAAAACCGGTTTTTAAAACATTGCGTAGGTTAATTTACATATGCAACTTCGTTAACATGTTACATATGTTACACAGGTAAATTTACATATGTAACATATGTGTAACATAAGTAAATTTACATATGTTTCTCAGCCCTTAAACCACCATATCATCCCCTCAAAATAAATAACATATATGTAATCATGACAAGATTTACCATATATATATTATCAAAAAAAATTCATGGAAGTCTAATTTATATAATTCTAAACTATATTCTATTTTTTTATAATGGTACAATCATGAAAGTCTATTAGATAATTAAAGAGACGACGGCCTAGTAAAAAATCCAAGAACATTGTACATATATAAATTTACATACGTAACATATTGTATTAAATAAGAAGTTAGAACGTTTACCACTTTTTTTTATGAATATTGTATTTTAATTTTTAATGTTACACAATATGATGCATGTAGCATAAGATGTAACATTACGTATGTAACACATGTGTAAATTTACATACGTATCATGAATAAAAAAATTTGTAACACATATATAACATTACATAAAACCTAATTATGATTATGTTTTTGATAATCATCTTCATTTTTAACAAAGCTAACAAAATGTATAACAAATATTAAACATTCTTATGACAACATGTTATGTATGTAAAATCATCTGAATAGGTGTACAAAAAAATGACAAATATTTTTTATTATTTTATAAGAAACCATTACAAATAATATTAAACGTAACAAAATTATCATACGAACTAAAAATATTTTTAAAATATGATCAAAAAGCATAACAAAGCTAACAAAAAATATAAAGGCTAATTATGCTTCCATTCTTGATAATCATCTTCATCTTTGACACAAAATTCATTCACCTACGAAGAAAACAAAGTTCAATAGTTAATATATGTAAAACGTTACACATGTAACAGCTTGTAACATTTGTAACGTTACACAAAATGATATATGTAGCATAAGTTAGTTTACATATGTTAATTTAAATATGTAGCACATGTTACATATGTTACACAGGTAAATATACATATGTAACATTGTTAAAATATTTGATAAGTATATTTGCGTTGTTAAATTTTTTTACAATATTTAAAATAAGTACATAGGTAAATTTACATATGTAACATGCCTAGAAAACACATTGTTAAAATTTTATGAGCAACGCATGTTACGTAGGTAAATTTACATTGTAAATTTAGATAGATAATGAGATGTAGCATGTTACATATGTAACATCGTTAAAAATTCTGACAATAGTTACCATAAGTATATAGGTCAATTTACATATGTAATATTAGAAAAAATTAAGGTTTTATCAAACTTTTCGATTGTCGAATTAAATACATCGTTAGAAATTATGACAAGATTTACCAAAAGTACATAGGTAAATTTACATATGCATGCAACATAGATAAATTTACATATGTTTCTCAACCCTTAAACCACCATATCCTCCCCTCAAAACAAGTTCATCAGTTAATACTCGTAAAAATTACATAAGTACATGCATTTACATATGTAAACTTAGATAGATAACGGGATGTAGCATGTTACATATGTAAAATTATTAAAATTTATGACAAGATTTACCATAAGTATATAGATAAATTTACATATGTAACATCGTTAAAAATTCTAGCAAAAACAATTTCCTAGTTCCCACCTACTTTCTTCCTCATCTACTTTCCTTTCCTTCTTCATCTTTTCTTTCAATTTGCAGGTTTCATGGCTTCTTCATAAAAATGTCATTGTAAATTAAGAGAATTTAAGACTACTAAAATCCAAATGATAACATGCCACTGTTAGCAAAATTAATTAATTCCTCAATTAACAAAAGGATCCTTGAAATGCATATTGAAGATTTAAAGTCCTTTAAATTAATTACAAGGGAAGTCATTATATATAGAATAAATACAAACAAGAACATTTTAGTTATTTAAACTAGAAATATTTAAATTCCTACATATTAAAGATTTAAGATCCTATGAGATAGTCTAGATTTTAAGAAGTATTTAGTATAATATTTTTTCAATCCAAAAAATAAGCATATTAATTATTAAGCGGAGCTGAAAATAATGACCCACTAGAATATGGATAGACTTTAGAATTCCTCATTCCTTAATTTTTTTTAACAGCAAATTTGTGTTCATTCCATAGCTAAACAAATAGATTTAGTATATACCTCAACGCATGCATTGACCGGAGGTTAAAGTGATATTCTCCGGCGAAATCGTACGGAGGAGCAATGACAACTTAGATCTCGTTTTCGAAGCAAGATACATGTAGTTGAAACCGTACACCATCGCAACCTGCTTCCTTCGACCATCGCAACCTGCGTCCTTGTTTCAGATCTATCACTCTGATTCGATTAAGGGCTTCCGGGTTAGAAGTATGGAGGGTTTTGAACTGGAGTAGAAGAACCATGGTGGGGGTGATCAGGTGGTGACGATCTTTATGAACGAGTTGGAAAGAAAGAATCAAGATGTATGGCCGGTGATTCTTTGTAGAGAAGAGCCAGAGAGATAACCAAGTTCAAATGGTTGTGATGGTTCTTTGTGTAGAGAGAGAAAGAAGTAGTGGAGAAGATGAACTTGGTGGGGATGGGAAAATGTGTAGAACATATTTAATTAGAATAGTACAAAAATGTAATTGGAGGACATTACCATTGTGCCCTTCTACACTAAAGACAAAAGGTAAAAGTGAATTAATTTAAATTAAAATTAAATGAAAAAACAATATAAACTGATATCCATTGGATCATGGTGACAAGGGCCAAGAATTGGTTTTTAAAGTTTTCCCAACTCAAGTTGGTTTTCATTCTACCATTCCTCTCTCTCTCTCTCTCTCTCTCTCTCTCTCATATATATATATATATATATATATATATATATATATATGGTTAGGTTCAAATGAAAACTTTTTCTTTTGAGAACTTTTGAGAACTAAATCTCAACCACAAATTTCAGGGGGGACCACTACAATTCATGGGAGGGGGGATACATGTAAATAAACTTGTGGCTCAAATTAGTTCTTTTTAGTTCTCAAATCGAATTGGTTCTCAAATGATCCTCTCCCTATATATATATATATATATATATATATATATATATATATATATATATATATAGTAGAACCTCTATAATTTAATACTCGATAAATTAATAACCTCGATAAAATTAATAATTTCTCCGGTCCCAACTTGGGACGAGTACAAAATTGTACACCAATCTATATAATAATAATTTTTTTGAAATCCCAATGTAAATATATTGGCCACAGTGAAACTATAAATTAATAATTACTAAAATATCCCAAAATTCTATAATTGTCTAGTAAACAATGAATCTGTAGTCACTTGTTTTTTTGGGAACTTCAAATCTATATTGAGTTTATCTTGAAACCTCTCCATTGCACTTAAGAGTTGAGGCACCATATTTTCATATTGCAACAAAAAGTTATGAAGAGTTGTTGCCGCTTGCAATGTTTTATTTCCGTGTGACTGGTTCCAAAGGTACTGAATCATCATCAACCGGATTTTAAACGGTATCATTAGACATGTTATAGTAATTAATCTAGATCTATGTACATTGAACTTGACAAGTTCATTAATATGTGAATGTACATGGAAATTTTGAAGGTCCTTGTTTCTGTTTTATTCAAATAGGTAAAGTGAACGGACATGGAAAATTTAAAGGTCGATGCATTAATTTGAGAGTTGTTCACGAATATAAGTCAACTCTTTGAATTAATAATTTATTAATTTATCGATATAATAATATCTCGCTAAATTAATAAAATATCACAGTCCCAACATTATTAATTTGTAGAGGTTTTACTGTATAGCGCTCTAACCAAAACGAATCCTATTTCGGCTATTACCTTCTCCATTACTATATATATAAGTTAAAAAAATATAGGCCCAAAAATGATGAGTCTGTTTCGTCGCATCTCGCACGTGCTCAAGGACCCCACTGCATATGTTATACGTGATCAACATTGAGTAGTGTTAATACCAACCCACTTATTAAAGAAGTCACATGTATTTAGTGGTGAATGATCTTTCCTTATAGGCTGGGGGGATAAAGGGAAAATTGCTTTCTTACAAAAACGGTTACAAAAATTATATTCATGTTTGCAAAAACCATTTTCTCTTTTTTTTTCTTTTTTTTTCTGATTATCTATTTATACTATACCGACCGGATTAAATCAATAAAACTAAAAATTCTAATGCAGGAACTGAGCGAGGGGTCTATATTTTATGGTTAATAGATATCTTTAGATCATGATTCTATTTAGACAATGATTGCATATCAAAAGAATTATCAAATTGCTTTATAAGACATTTTAGAGTTATTAACAAAGATCCTTATCCTATCTATATTCTATTAAAAATACTAATTGATAACCAATTTTTTATAGTTGATTGTATAGTATATACCTGTAAATACACAACACAAAAAATGGCGGTTATTCTATTTTCATCATACAACCATTCTTTTTCTTATTTGGATCATAAATCAATCAACTGAGGTTATTCTAAGCTGTAACTTCAAGCAAATAAGAGAATGATTTTTTTAAAGTTATTAATCTACAATCTTCTTAAAGAGAAATAAACATAAGTAAAAGTTTAATATTAACTATCTTTGATCTAGCTGCACTTTAGTATGGAATTGTGTTTCGAAATGGAATTTCGGTTTTGAAATGACCACTGCGATTTAGGGAAACTTTTTATTATCTATGATGGTTAATGTTCACTATTTTTGGTTAAAAATCAGTGGATTCAAATGCTCAAATGCGTTGAATTGTTGTGGATTGTACTAGATTTTATTACTTTTTGTAACATTAAATACACACACCAACCAATAAGGTGTTTTAGCATGATAGTTAATAAAGTGTCTTTCCTCTAGGGGTTGTCCAATAATGAACTAGCGGTGAAAAAAAATGTTTTTAGAAAAAAAAAAGAAACTAATATACTTCTAAATTACATTCGAAATACTATTGTAGGGATTAAACACGTAACTTTCACTTTAAAAAACTTACATCTCCACCAATTAAGCTAGTCATACAAGTGGATTTTAGAAAAACACAACAATATGCTAGATTTTTTGTTTTTTCCTTATGTAATGAAATGTGCTGGATATTTTTTTTATTTCTAAATGTGATGGATTATTTCATTTTTCTAAACGTGTTGGACTTTCATTCCAAACAGTATGTTGGATTTTGACCAAAGAGAAGATAATGTGTTGGGTTTTTGTTTTTCGAATGTGATGGATTCTGTTGGATTTTGTAATAGTTTTTATATACTAGTTTTATTGCTCTCTACTATATACTGTTTGTTTGTTTTTTATATAAAAAGTGTATCATGTATTGATTTTAATCTTGTAGTGTTTAATATGTACATGTTTTGATCTTTTTTGTATCTCACCCAGAAAAAATGAAATGTACTTGAATTTTATTTTTTCAAATGTGTTGTACATCTTTCATTTTTAAGTGTGCTGGTTACGTTAAAGCAACACATAATGTGCTAGTTTATCAATAACATATTATTTTATTGAAAAATTTGTATTTGGTTGTATACCCGATTATTTAAGCTTTTATTATGTATTGGGTTGTTGTGTATTTGGTAAAATGTTTGGACTTTTTTTTTTTTTTTTTTTTTTGAGTGATTAGTAATGTACCGGATTATCTAAGCTATGATTATGTATCAAATTGTTGTGTACTACAATTGACAAAAGGAAAGAGGAGATTAAGTCATTCTCAACATAACCAATGATGTGTATTCCCTTTTGTTTTGATTTTAAAGTTGTGATTTTTATTTTTTTCTAAATGTATTGGATGTATTGTAGTGGAATATTATTTTCTTCTCAAATATAAACATGTTATTTGATGGTAAGACATTACAAAAACATGTTCTTTGAAGTTAAACACAAAAACGTGTTGTACTATAAAATCCAGTATGGTTTTTTGAAATTTAGTACAAGTTTTTAAGGTCCAATACAAATTTTAGAATATAGTACAACCTCCTAAAATCTAGTACAATTTTTTTTTAATTTATTTTTTTTATAAAATCCAGTATGGTTTTTCGATTTTATGATGTTAATTTTTTTTATAAATAAGGTTGTATGAAAAATAAAGAAAATATAAAAAGTAGAGAAAACTTTAAAAAGTCTATTAAAAATGGTTTTCCCAAAAACATCCTTCTACCCATCTTTTTTCCAAAAAAACTGAATCTCATACATTGATTAGAAAAACAACCTATATTTATTTTAATATTTTTACATAAAATAGTGTTTTTAGTGGATTCAATATCTGTATATCTATATATATAAACTAGTTAGTGCACCGGGTAAATACCAGAGGCTGTGATATAAAAAGAATTAAACGAAGTAAAAGATGAAAGTTTTTTTTTTCAAATTTTCACTGAGAAATGAAGGAGATTGATGAATCAAAGTTATGGTATTGTAAAACAAATATGAATAATTTTTGTATGGAAATAATAAGCTAATACTAGGTGACACACCTTAAATTGTGCCACCTAGACATTAAAAACTTGTGTTTATTTTATAGTATAGATAGATAGATATGAAGTAAAGAACCTTTTATACGTTGCTAAATATACCATATTTTATGTTAGTTTATTATTAGAGATGCGATTGTTCTTGTTTTGAAGTATAAACACAGTTTAGGTTTAGTCACGCATTGGATTCCACTTAAAAGTCAAATGAAAGGATATTTTATTATTTTAAAATCATTTTTAGACCAACTATCCATACTTCCTACTATGTTCGTTTTAATCCAATAAAAATAAGAATAAGTGACAAAGTTTTGTATGTTTATGATTTTCTCTTAGTAATAAAAATATTCATTAAGTTCAATTGATATAATTACTATTATTACTATTATTATTATTATTTTTATTAATACTATTATTATTATTATTATTATTATTATTAATATTATTATTATTGTTGTTTAACTTCAAGTTTTAGAGTATTCGTAGCTCGTTCTGTATAATTTATATGAGTGGAGTCCTTAAAATTTAAGGTTTGGTTGTTAGTAGTGGAGAGAAAAAAAAATATTGAAAATCTGTATATTTGACAAAAAAATATTAATTCTGTAAAATTTGAGATTTGGTTATGAGTGAAAGAGATATAAAATGGTATAAAAATATATTATTTAATTGTGGTTGTGAGGGAAAATGAGAGAAAAAATTATGATAAAGTTATAAATTATAAGGATAAAGATAGAAGTTTAATATGTTCGAAAACCTAGATTTACCACACATATTTTTTTAATAAATTTGATACATTTTATATAATCCTAATGAAGTATTTTCAAAGTAATTTTAATGATCCTTCGTTCTTGACTTTTTAGAATAAAGTAATAAGATTTTTGAAGTAAATATGAATATATCTCAAATCCAGTATCTTGCATTTACTTGCAAGTTGCACCTCAGCGATCAGGAGTTCAGCACTCATGGTCCGGTCAAGCCATCCTAAATTGACCCAACTATATAACTTGACCTTGTCTCATTATATAATTTTCTAAATAAGAATTGGTTTTTATATACCTATAAAAACATTTAATAGTAAATATAGACGACCAAAATTGAATCAAATTATTGAATATAGCAGTTGCATTTGTATCACTTAGTGAGAATAAATATAGGTGTTATTATGTCAAATACTTATAGAAACTCTCGCATTTAGAGGGACATAAAAACCGGTTTTTGATCCAAACTGGTTTTTGGTTATTCAAACCAGTTCCACGCGAGCTGATTCTGGTTTCAAACCGGACTATCATTACGTTCTATAGCAGTTCCAAAACTTCAACCACAAATCGGTTGCGAAGCGATTCCTCCAAATTGATTTACTAACGGGTTCTAACGGTCAACATGTAAACTCAATCAAATAAATGAATATTATTTGCACTAATATTTCAAATTATGGTTTATAACATCCTAACCAAAGCAAGTGGTTATCATATATCTGTAATTGTATTTTATCAAATTATGGTTTATAGCATCCTAACCAAAGCAAGTGGTTATCATATATCTGTAATTGTATTTTATGTATTTTTTTTTAATAAAGATGGTATTTTCTGAAATAGACTTTTTATGTCATTGTACAACTGCCTCATCCTTCTTTAACACTACCCTTTAAATAAGGTTTTTGCTAAGTATATTTCTTTATTTAATATAAAATATAAATGATTCATATAACACAGCATCCCTAACTCAAGGTCACATGCTCTCCACGTGCATCACCTAAGAAGGCTTCAACAATATGGAAAGACTCTTTAGCTTTTGCACTTTTAATGTATAGTCCTTTATTTAAAAAAGTTTTTTTTTGTCCTTTAAGTTAAGTTTTTTATTTAAGTCACCTCATGTATCATACATTACACATGAGGGTGTTTTACTCTTTTTATCTCTAAATGACTATTTAATAGCTAAATAAACTTTAGTCGATTGCTGCTAAATTTTTTCAGAATGCTAGATAAATCAGCAAAAAACTAAAAAGTTAGAGAATACGAGCCAAAAATAGGTGAAGGTAAAATTTTGAATTCATAGAAAAATCAAGGTAATTAAAATGGTCATGTTATAAGTTATTCTGTATAAAACATATTAAAATGGATATTATAATATTTTAACAATTTTAGTGGGATATATATGAGATTTAGAATTTGATTTTGATATATATATATATATATATATATATATATATATATATATATATATATATAGGGTGAGGTTCATTGTAGACACTTTCGCATGTGAAATGGCTCCTTTTCACATGTGAAATTTTCTGAATAATGAGAAAAAATAAAAAAAGAAAAAAACAAATTAATCACAACCATTAGATCAAGAGATCTAATGGTGAAAAAAGGTGTCTACATGTCTACACTTATGAGGGTGTCTACAATGAACTTTTCACTATATATATATATATATATATAATATAATATAATAAGTGTACAGAGATATTACCTTATATATCAATTCTCAAAGCTTATGTGTACACTAAAAAGGCACTATTCCCTCCACATGTATTGTTTAGATTGGTTGATGATATAGCTGATTTGGCAGCTTTCTTTTTTTTATATTTTTTTTCTTTCAGCGCTGTATTTATATGTTTTATGTTATTTTTGTCGTTAGGATTTCAGTATGTTAGTTTGCTGTAGTGGTTTGTGTGTGGGGTTTGTGTTATGTTGATGCAGGTTCTATACCTGGTTGTGTCGGTTTTTCTTCTATTTTTTTGTTTTTATTTTAGAGCTTTTTCATGTTTCCTTTAGCTGCTTTTTTCTTATTGGATGTGGAGGGCGGTGGACGGGTGTATTTAACACTTTCTTACTCTTTACGCACACACATTTCACACACTTGCTCTTCACCACCGCTTCTCCGCCTTTGAACCATCACCCGGTTGGATTCTCCGGGCGGTTACCATGACGGCAGACACCGCCTTTCGTGTTCGCCATCATCGATCTAGGGTTTGGCGTGCAACTCTGTACGCGATAATCTTTCTTTGCTCTCCGGATCGACGCGAAGAACTATCTTTGCTCTCCGGATCTGAGCAGTGACCCATTGATGGTGGCCGCCGATGAGATCATGGCGTCGTAGTGGTTGACGGCGTCAATCGACTGGGTTTTTTACGGTTATCTGGCGGCGGAGGCTGGAGTTTAGGGTTTCAGAGATGGAGATGGTGATGGTTTTTTCGGATTCGAGTTCCTGAGACACCGGCAGTGATGAGCTACATTTACATCTCTTTCTAAGGTATAGATTTTCTTTCCCCTTGATTTTTCCTCTCTGTTGGTTGTTTCAAGTTTGGGATTTTACGAATGTAATTGATTTGCTTTTGTTGGTCAGATATACCCTTTTGCTTCATTCTTCCTTCAATTGAATGTTTTAGTGGATTTTTCAATTTTGTTTTTTATTTCTCATTTGTTTGGATTAATTTTATTTTATTTGTCATTTATTTCTCAGTTGGTAAATGAATTTGTTTATTTTCGTCCCTGCATGTTGTTATGGAATTGTTGATTGTTATTTGTTTCTATACTTTTACTGTTTATTTGTGAATGTTTGTTATTTGCAGAGTAATCTTTGCTTTTGTGACCTTTGTTTGTTCTTAGTGTTGTTTAATTCTCTTTTTGCAGGTTTGTAAATTTGGATTCTCAGTTGCAGGTACGATTATTAGGTATTTCTTTTTTATTTGCTGTTGCTGTGGTCTGAACTTTGGTTTGTTTGTTGGATTTTATTAGAGATCCAAAATATATTAGATGTGGGAAATGGTAAATAGATATCACAGATGGGATTTTAAATATGATGGATATTAAATTTTTACCATATTGAGTTGTTTATTTGTGTGGTCTAAATACACACTTTTGTTAAAATTAAAGGTCACTGTGGTTTTTAAAATGAATGATCACTTTTCTAAACAATGAGGACATCAAAACTCTGCCCCAGTTTTGTAATCAGTTCTTCAACCTTTGGGTTAAGAGTCGTTTGGTTTGGTTTTAAACATCATACTTCTGACTCTCAGTGTCTTAGAATGGTACATTTGCTTATATGGGTTTGAGATTATTGTTTGAAAGTCAAAAGGGTCTTTTCCTTTTCTCTTAGGATACAAATTTGCACACAACTTATTTCTTATGTATGTGTATCTGTTGGTTTGGTATCTTAGTGTCATTTCTTTATATTTACAGCTTCAAAGGCGTCGTTTCATAGTTGCTGCTATCTTCTTTTGCTGTCTATTTGTTTATATGTGTTTTCGTGTGCCTCATGATGTGCATTATGTGTTCAATGAAATGTGAGGGCATTATTTTTCATATCTATTTGTGTGTGTATAATCTTTCAAATTATTCTAAAAAATTGTGTTAAATTTCTTAAGTCTTAAGGGCTATGATGATGTTCCAGAGATAAATATCGATGGTCTGAGCCTTATTTGTTTTCATTTATATCGAATGAGGAATATGACAAGTATACATGAACTGTACTACTCAGGCTTCAAGGAAAACACTGATTAGCCTTTAAGGACAGTAAGTTGTGGCTATTTGACGTTGCTATGAGTCATCTTAAGGGCTATGATGATGTTCCAAAGATAAATATCGATGGTCTGAGCCTTATTTGTTTTCATTACTATATTATAATATATCAATTCTGTAGCTCTCGAAAAACTTGCGGGTTGAAGATGATTTTTGGTTTATTTTGGCGTGGCAATAAGTTTTGCAGCCATAGAACCATAAACATCTCTTATGAACCTCTATGTTGATCTGAGCGTAGCAAGTTATTTATTTTACCTTATATATCAATTCTCAAAGCTTAGGTGTACACTAAAAAGGCACTATTCCCTCCACGTGTATTGTTTAGATTGGTTGATGATATAGCTGATTTGGCAGCTTTCTTTGTGCATATCAAATCATTAACTTGGTTTTGATGTGTATACAACATTATATTGATTGGTTGGATTACCTGCTCTTTCGATGGTTCAATTCAGTTGCTTTGAGGCTGCTGCAGTTTTCTGATTGCCTTGATGTTGCTATAATGGTTTGATTATAAGGCTGTGAAGATTATTCCGAGTAGAGGTTTAAAGTAAATTTTGGTTTATTTTGGCGTGGCAATAAGTTTTGCAGCCATAGAACTATTAATTAAGTTTTTCTTACAAACCTCTATGATAATCTGAGCCTATACTTTTATTCTCTATTTTTTTTGTCAAGTAAAGACAAATTAAAGTTGAAAAAGAAACATGCGATTTTAATATGTTCTCTGTTTTGGTTTTGTCTGTGATTTTGAATCTCTATATTTTTTTTATGTTTAAGTTATATGATATCAGATTCAGGCTCCTGTTCAAGAACATGAAAATATTATTGAGGTGGCTTTGATCTAAGATATGAGAACATGACATCAAAAAGGTATGTGCAACTACATAGGTTTCTTTTTATTGATGTCTGTAAATGTCTATTTTCAGGTGATGTATGGTAGTGGCATTATGTGGGTTAGGGGCTGGTATATGACTTCTGTTTTTCAAGATCCTGCACTGGGTGGAATACCAAAGAATGTGAATCTTCATTTTACATTCATATTCCATCTCCCTTTTGGTAATCTTAAATGGCGTTGATGTATTGGTATGAGCTAACTTTTTTTGTGATGTTGCATATGACAACAGTTAAAAACAGTTATTTCATAGCCTTTATTTTGTAATAGAAAGGATCTATTCTCACAAACCCCTTCCTTTCAATTGGCAGATTTGGAAAAAAAGAGACTATAGACAATGACTTAGGGATCACTGCCCATGTAAACAGAATTCCACTACAGGTAACCTCCAAACAAAAACTTTAATACCAACATGAAATTCAATATTAGTGAAATTGATACTATCAGATTCAATAAAATTTGGTCAATCTGCATTTTAAGTTTCAGGAGAGACCATCATGTTTTCGTAAAATCAGTGTGCAAGTTTGTTAGTCGTGAACAACATAAAGCTTCATTTACAATGAACTAATGATTACCACCTTTCTATCACAGTTAAAAGTACCAAGAAACTGCACCTGCAAAAATATATCTTTTTGTCAATCCTTTGAAACACTTTCTCCATAATCCGTGGATGAATTTGAAGCCTTACAAGATTAGAGCACCTCCGTTCAAAGGTTTAAGCACCCGTAGGTTACCCTGCTTCATGGAAGAAGATTTGTGCGAACTTGATATTCTTTCTTTTCTTATCAGCATAAAATTACTTAAGCATGAGACAAGATTGTAACTTTTTTTTTTGACATAGACACGTGTTTATACTATTACATATAAAGAGAATTTAACAACCTAAATATACTTACAGATGCAGCCCCAATCATATCCAAAAAAAAAAACAAAAGACAAGAAAGAATGATGCAACATAAACAATGCACCTGTGGCACACAATTTACAGCTCAGTAAAAGAAGTGTCATGATCTTCTATAGGAAAGCTAATGTAGCGCATGAAAGAATCCAATCTATTGCAGCAAGTGGCACTTGAAAGTAGGAAAAACACAGTATAATGAAGCTCTGGGAAGGCTAACTGAGGCTGATATGTGGTGTCTTTTTGCCACCTAGCTTCGTCTTATGTTGTTAGTCAAATGTTAATATTGTAAGTTTAACCTAGCTTCGTCTTATGTTGTTGGTAGTCAAATGTTAATATTGTAAGTTAAAATTTCGTAATTTGCCCGTAGTATAATGTTGATCTTAAGTGACTCTTTTTGTTGTATTTTGGGTCACCAACCTGTTCCTATGGTACTTTATTTTTCATTATTTGCTACTCATTTTATTTTTAAGTTGATTTATCTCTTTGCTACACCATTTTTGGCAAATTTGGTGATCTTAGACACGATTTCTTAGCCGGAGTGGTGTATCTATGTATTTGGTCTGCATCTTCGGTTAGATATCGTAGCTCTACCGCTTTACATCATATTTGACAGGTCTCAAACTCAATATTGAATAAAGTCGTTAATAGAATACACACAAAATTACAAAAATGTACCCACCACAACGCACATGTCATATTAACTAATCAACTAATCAACCCCGCCGCAACGCGCGGGGTCATATTACTCGTATATATGAAAACCCATGAAATTACTCATAATTTATATATTAATGATTTATGTAAATTTCTTTATTTATTATTATTTATAGAGGAGATTGTAATATTGGTTTACAGTTACTCCTATTCAGTTTTCTATAGAGTCGTTATAAAGACACCCAGCAATTTGCTAAATCCACCATTTCACTACGATCGTTTCGCTTGAAACGGTCGTTTCAGTTGAAACGGTCGCCACGTGTCACGACGACGAAACCTTAAAATTCAGGGGGCCCCCCTTTCTAACGACCGTTTACTCTGAAACGATCCCAAAACGATCGTTTTAGGTCAAACGACCGTGTGGTTTGTGTTTTTTTAGTAAAAATGGTGGGTGGATATAGCCAGACCCTTTCTATATAAGAAATACAATAGTAATTTAATGTTGTGACATAGTACATAAATTATGTCATTTACATTTACGCCCCTTTTGTAGGTTATATCCTTTTACTTGATAAAGGTATTCTGGTTATTTTCACTTAAACTAACAGAAAAAGATAACACTTGTTATTGAAAAAGCAAATGTGTTATAAAATTTAGGAAAATTGGATTTAAATAATACGAGTTATGTCTTATTGGCGAATAATAATATGAGTTTTAACCTTTCATCACAATAATATCAATTAAACACCCAGGTGCTATCAGTGATACGCCGTTTAAATTGATTTAACGGTGTTAATGAAATAGATGTTTTTGTCATTTGTGAAAGTGGAGGGGCTGGTTTTGTAATTTTTTTTATAAACATAAAAAAAAAAAAAAAAGTGGAGAAGGGTCCATCTTTCCGGCCGCCGCTCAATCACAATCTGCGAGAGCTCCGGCCGCCTCTCTGCCGCCCCTCTCTGCCGTTCACCGGCAAACCACCACCACCCCTCTTTGCTCCGGCGACCGGCGACCTCCTCTTTGCTCCGATCGAAACGACCGGCGACCTCCTCTCTGTCGTTCACCGGCAAACAACCACCACCCCTTCTTCTTCTTTCTCTGGCGGACCCGTTTTTGTACAGGCGAGATTAGCGAACTCGAAAGAAAACTCCGGCGAATCTGTTACGGCTAACCGTCGCGGCGTCGAGGGAGCTTCGGCGACGACATTTGTGGGGTAACCGAAGACGACATTTATCGCCGGTGGAGGACGGATCCGTTAATCGACGCTGTTTGTGGGGTAACCGAAGACGAGTTCTTTTGGTTTGGGTTTGGATCTGGTTCTGGATCTGGAGCCCGGTGGTTTGGCGACGGAGCTCTCGCAGATTGTGATTGAGCGGCGGCCGGAAAGATGGAATCTTTTTGTGGGGAATTGAGGCGGCCGGAAAGATGGATCCTTCTCCACTTTTTTTCTTTTTCTTTTATGTTTATAAAAAAAATTACAAAACCAGCCCCTCCACTTTCACAAATGACAAAAACATCAATTTCATTAACACCGTTAAATCAATTTAAACGGCGTATCACTAATAGCACCTGGGTGTTTAATTGATATTATTGTGAGAAAAGGTTAAAACTCATATTATTATTCGCCAATAAGGCATAACTCGTATTATTTAAATCCAATTTTCCTAAAATTTACGAACTAGAGTCATCTAGCGTAAATAGTGAAGTAAAATGGTAAAACTTGTAAAAATGGTAAACACAATGACATAATTTGTAATTTACTCTTATTATAACTAGATATCGCAAACCCGCGTGTCGCTACTGGTATACTACGGGTACACAAAACAGTTGCATTACTATAACGTCACATAAAGGGAAAAAAACGTAACGACCCAAACATTTAAAGTATTGAGCCTACGACCTAAGAACTATGTCACTCGACTATAATAAATAAAATCTTTGTTACATGATTGTACTTATTACATCACAAATTTGTTTGCTAAACTCATACGACGACTATACCTATTAGACCACTCAAATTATGTGTTAAATTTATTACGTTTGGATAAGAAACAAAAGAAAAAAAAAATATATGTATATATATATATATATATATATATATATATATATATATATATATATATATATATATATATATATATATATATATATATATATAGGGGAAGGATCCTGCGAAAACCCTTTATATTGCGAAAACGCGAAAACCAATATTAAAACCTACATAACTTCTTCATACGTTAATGTTTTTTCACAAAATTGGCGCCAAATGTATTAGAATTACGTTATCTTCAATTCTGGAAACAAATATTAAAAAAAAATGAACGGTTTTTTTTCTCCGTGTGATACACATGTGTATCACGTGTGATACACATGTGTATCATCATCATTACTACTGCACAAAAACGAATTATCATGTGTAAAAACACTCATTATGTTAAAAACATATTAAAAACACTAAAACATTTATGGTACTAATGATAATGAAACATAGTGCACATGTGCAACATATAATTAAAAAAAAGTTATAAAGTGTTATTTTTTCATTAGATATAAAGATAACATAACTATAAGACTTATGGTGCAATTTCCTTTTAAAACTAGTAATGTATACCACATATATGAGGGCTTTTTTTGGTGTGGTACACATGTGTACCATTAAAAAAAACACAAAAAAACAACAGAAATATAACACATATGGTGCGTCTTAGAGAAAACAAATATTAACTCATACTAAAGTATGAGTTTTTTTTTGTGGTACACATGTGTATCACAGAAACAAATAAAAAATAAAAAAACGTTACATTTTTTTTTTTGTTTTTATAGAATTAAAGATAATTATAATTATAAGACTTTTGGTGAAAAAATTTTAAAAATATATTAACGTATAAAAAAGTTATGTTGGTTTTAAGATGGTTTTCGCGTTTTCGCAAAATATATGCGTTTTCGCATGATCCTTTCCCTATATATATATATACATATACTATTCATGTCACATGACATCCATAGAAATATTGTGACAAAATTTTATTAGTTTTTATTTTATTATTTCTAAGACACTTAACATTTTTTAACATAGAATGTTTCTGCTACAGTTTAATATGACAGGACTTATTGTGACATTAGTCTTTTTGGTGATGCTGTTTCTATTACTAAACCTAAATTTTGCACGTACGTTATATCTATAGGTTCTTCTGTGGCTATTGGTGCTCGGCGACTAGGTTCTAGATGTGCAGGCTACGTGTTATCAATGTTTCATGACCACTTTTGGTAGCTAGAATTTAGTTGTAACTTCTCCACTTAAAATATCATATTTTGCTTGTATGTATATGGTAGTACAACAACCAATGATCCCTAGCCCAATTGGCTAGGGGGAGGTACCCAATACATTATAAAGGGGAGGTCTTGAGTTCAAGTCCCACTTGTAACAAAAAATAAATGAATGGGGGTTACAAGTTGACCTAGGGGGTTTTCTCACCTATGGTGAGTTTCCTCCTGATGAGGATTGGAAATGATCGAGTGGGTGGGTAATGGCCCCGTCAGTGATCCAAAATTGCCGTTAAAAGAAAATATGGTAGTACAACAACATATACATAAAAATTATACCCAAAGCCCAAAGGATAAGATCTGGAGAAGATGTAAAGACTCAGAAGAGCACAAACTTTATCTTAGCCCAAAAGATAAAAAGATCGTGTTCAAAGAGACCTCTAATATAAAAAACGCACATACCAAAAAACAAGCCATAAATACCGGTATTCAACACATACATAAGACCAACAAGGTTTACAAATGTTACTTAAACTGTACGGCGTGGGTGCGAAATAGCATTCCCGTTGCTTTCTTCCTAATTGATTTTCCTTCACAACTTTTTTTGTCGTTGTGGGGAGTATCTCCGTCTTGACCCGCTTTACCAACATAAATACCGATAATACATTTACCATTTCATTATCGCATCATTTTTTTGGACAGCAAACAATTAATGCCCAATCATATTGGTGTAAAGAGCGTCCACACCCGGAAGAGCAGAAAACATAGTCATATTCTCACGTGTATTGGGTAGCTCAAACACATAAATTGAGCTCATTTCATGAAAACCAACACCCGAAAACCTACCGTGATAAAACTTGGAGGCTTCGGAGATCAAACTTACGACCTGTTGTTTAACAAATCTCCCTATAACTACGACAAGTCATCATGTAATCATATTTAGATGGTGACGTAATGAAGGTTAAGAGTTTCTAGAACTAATTTGGATCCCTACAACCATTTTTTTATATGAAGGCTTGTTATATAAGAACATAAAGATCGTACAATATTAGACCACTCATATTCAGTTATTCCCAATGGGTTCCTTTTTCTGTTCCACCAGATTTCTGTTGCTGCTTCTTCTACTATCGGCGATCCCAATCGCCATCATCATATCTCTCGAATCATCCACTCCGGCCACAAACTACTACCAGTTTCACAGCACCGGGTGGTTCAGAGAGTCCAGCAAATGGGACGAAGTCAACCGTCGATTCATAGTCTCATTCACCGATACCGGCGGCCTCGGCGTCGTCAACGTTCCCGACGATCATAACCCTAGCCTCGTCCTCCAGGAGATCCCCGTCGTTGTAAACACCGACGCCGTCGGGAACGGGACCTGCGGTGTGTTCATTGACCGGCCGAGGAATCGAGTGGTTGTGGCGATCGCCGATGTGTTCGGGAACAGTTACAGTGCGGTTGCGGCCTATGATTTGGATTCGTGGAAACGCTTGTTCTTCACTCAGCTCAGTTCTTCAGGTTAATTAATCTCCTCTTAATTTGCTTAATAGTTTTGTGTATGATTAGATCGGCCTTTGATAACAGATTAATCGCATTAATTGTTGGTAAATTAGTAATCAGGAATGAATAATCACATCGAAATAGGAGTCGATATATGAAATTTCCCCAAATTTCCAACCTATCAAAGTTTCGATCATCGGTAAAATATAAGATTATCATCTTATTTTTGGAATTGAATCATCAAATATTACATCAAATTTGTTCGTGAGAATATTAACGAATCAATTTGCTTGAGTGTTTGTATCTGTTCGTTAGTTAGGTCAAAGTTGAGCAAATAACTAGTTTTAGGTCCTATGCTTAGGTAACAAATATATTTAATGAGGTAATTATCGTTGATTGATACCTACTTTCTTACATATTTCGTCAACAAACTGCCACATTTAACGATTTTTTTTTGGAATGGTGGTGAAATTTATTGATGAAGTAAATGTACTTGCAAGATGACAGATACAAACACCAAACCAAGAAAATTAACAAAAACACTATCGATACATATAAACATATCAAATTTTAAGTTTCAAATTACTTTAAGTTTCAAATTACTCTAACGTAACCCATCCAACCTATCGATCCTGATCTATTTTCAATCCAGATGTATGTATTGACCTTGATTTCCTCTTCTGTTTTAATCACACCCCATTTTATTAGTTGAAGATACTATAGTTTTTTTTGTTTTTTTTCTTTCTATATCAACTATATAGATGTCATGATTATTGTGACAGTTGTGAAATTTGTCGTGATATGCCTGTTGGTTGAAGGAGATGATGGAGTTATATCTTTACTTAAATGTACCGTATAATAATAGATAGAATTTACTGGTAGCTTATTTGATTTTATAGCAAGAGATAAGATATTCAATGCTATTGTCCTGATCTGATGATATATAAATGCTATTAATGGGAAGAAAATGGTGGGCATCTTTACATGTTGAAGTAGGTTAAAAGTTGTTGAAAAAAGAAAAATATACAACTCTTGTTTTTGTGTGGTTCGACAGGTCTTCTTTGGTAGACTCACCTACCAAACTACTACAAGAATATTTTATTTGCAGATTTTAGGTTTTTTCCAAAGGAATATGGGCGAATAGACAACTGCTTACTTTTGACTTCCTCGTATTAGACACCTCATTAATGGATTGTTCTTTTTTTTTAACGGCCAACGAATATCCCGAAAAACCCGGGGACTATTTACACTAGTTGAGCTCATTTCAGGGAAAATTTACTTTCATGAGCAGCCGGGTGTTCTTACGTTATTGACTTCTTCTGTAATTGTTTTCTTTTTAACCGGCATACAATGGTCTTCTCCCTTTTAGGCTAAGCGTAGTGGTCAAGCCTCTTTAAGTCCCTTGAACGTTTTTCATCATATGACGGATGACGTGACAAGGGGCTTGATCACCAATTGGGGTGTAGTGGTTAAAGCCCCTTCATGCCTTTGCAATCATTGCATAATAAAGCTCCTTCAAAACCACCAACTCTCTTCACCAGGGCTATGTGGGCAATGCCCTTCACCAATTTTAACCCATAGCGTCCCGACTCCCGGGGGGGTGGTGGGTACTATGGGTCGCTAACTTTGGAAAAAAATTTGGGCTTTCACGCCACTACACTTAGTCTTAGAAGTAACCTTAAACTACAATTAATAATCTAAACGTTTCAAAATGAAAATTAATAATCTAAAATTAATAACCATGTGGTCAACTGGTCCAGTTGATATAACTCGTCATCTCCTACATCCAACCAATGATCTCCGGTCCAAGTAGTTAAGGCGAGACATCCAACGACATTAAAATGGAAGGGTCTTGGATTCAAGTTACATCTGTGATAAAGTTTAGGGGTTCTAGATTGGGCCATAAGGTTTTCTCATCTATAGTGTGTTTCCTCTTGAGGTGGTCTTCGGGTCCTGTACTCGGAAATGTTGATGATCGGGTTGGCCAGTGACCCAACATTGATCCAAATTTGTTAAAAAAAAGTAATTAAATACAAAAATAAAAATAACTATATGGTCATTTAATATAATTTATTTAATATAATTGATCACCTTTACTCGGGAAATGAAGATGATCGGTGGGTTAGTTCAGATCATCAATTATATATAAGATTATCATCTTATTTTTTGAATCATCAAATATTACAGCAAATTTGCTCGTCTTTGTTTATATTGGCTTAGAATATTAACGAATCGGTTTGCTTGAGTGTTTGTATCTGTTCGTTAGTTCGGTCAAAGTTGAGCAGATGAACACGAATTCGTTTTAGGTCCTTGCCTACGTAACAGATATATCTAATGAGGCAATTATCGTTGGTTGATACCTACTTTCTTACATATTTCGTCAACAAACTGCCACATATAACTAAGTTGTTTTTTTTTTTTTGGAATGGTGGCTAAATATATTGATGAAAATGAGGTGCAAGATGATAGATACAAACACCAAACAGAGAAAATTAACACCAGGGACTATCAATACATATAAAATTATCAAATTTTAAGTTTCAAATGTATGTATTGACCTTGATTTCGTCTTCTGTTTTGATCACATCCCATTTTTTAGTTAAAGTCCTATAATTTTTCGTTTTTTTCTTTTTAAATCAACCATATAGATGTTGTGATAACTGTTACAGTTGTGTTCAAATCTTATAAAGTAAATAATAGATAGAATTTAGAATTTAGTGGTGTGTTTCGTTAAAAATTGCTTAATTATATGATTTTATAGCGAAGCATAAGATATTGAATGCTATTGTCCTGATCTGGTGATATATAAATGCTATTAATGGGAAGAAAGTAGTGGGGCATCTTTACATGTTGAAGTAGGTTAAAAGTTGTTAAAAAAAGAAAATTACACAACTCTCGTTTTTGTGTGGTTCGGCAGGTCTTCATCGTATTAGACACCTCATTAATGGATTGTTCTTACATTATTGACTTTTTCTATAATTATTTTCTTTTTAACCAGCATACATAATGTCTCCTCCCTTTTTATTTTTTAGAATCTTAAACTATAAGGGCATCCGATATACTGGTGTGAAAAGGGGCGTTGACCCCCCCCCCCCCCTCTCCACGTTTTGACTTGGCGTGGTTCTTGGCCGTGAAGAATCACACGGCGTGGTAGAGGGTGATAGTTGGGCTTGCTCCAATCACAAAATTTCACACATTTTTAAATTTTTTTTTGTTTAAACTAAATAAAAAATAACCACTATAACACCATGTATACCCCTATCACAACACCCA
This sequence comes from Deinandra increscens subsp. villosa, assembly GCA_039602395.1. NCBI lineage: Eukaryota > Viridiplantae > Streptophyta > Magnoliopsida > Asterales > Asteraceae > Deinandra > Deinandra increscens. The sequence goes on from JBCNJP010000025.1 coordinate 98,179,199, forward strand.
AATGTTGTTATCCAGTTATCGTCCATCTGACGTAATAACATCATCCTTTAACACCATGTATACCGTACGCCATAATTAATAATCTAAACGGTTCAAAATGAAAATTAATAATCTAAAATTAATTACCATGTGGTCCAGTTGATATAACTCATCATCTCCTTCAACCAAACAAATGATCTCCGGAAGTAGTTAAGGTGAGACATGCAAAGACATTAAAATGGAAGAGTCTTGGATTCAAGTTTCATTTGTGATAAAAATTAGGAGTTTCAGGTTGGGCCATAATGTTTTCTCATCTACAGTGTGTTTTCTCTTGAGGTGGTCTTCGGGTCCTGTACTCGAGAATGTTGATTATCGGGTGGGCCACTGGCCCGCTAGTGATCCAAATTTGTTAAAAAAAATTAAAAAATAACTATATGGTTATTTAATATAATTGATCACCTGTACTCGGGGAATGGAGATGATCGGATGGGTTAGGGACCTGTTAGTTATCCAAATTTGTTGCTAAAAGATAATTAAAAAAACACAATAACTATATGGTCATTTAATATATATGATCAAAGATTTCCATATTAATTGTCTTGTAGTCTAGCAGTATCATCCTTTAACACCATGTATACCGTACGCCATAATTAATAATCTAAAATTAATTACCATGTGGTCCAGTTGATATAACTCATCATCTCCTTCAACCAAACAAATGATCTCCGGAAGTAGTTAAGGTGAGACATGCAAAGACATTAAAATGGAAGAGTCTTGGATTCAAGTTTCATTTGTGATAAAAATTAGGAGTTTCAGGTTGGGCCATAATGTTTTCTCATCTACAGTGTGTTTTCTCTTGAGGTGGTCTTCGGGTCCTGTACTCGAGAATGTTGATTATCGGGTGGGCCACTGGCCCGCTAGTGATCCAAATTTGTTAAAAAAAATTAAAAAATAACTATATGGTTATTTAATATAATTGATCACCTGTACTCGGGGAATGGAGATGATCGGATGGGTTAGGGACCTGTTAGTTATCCAAATTTGTTGCTAAAAGATAATTAAAAAAACACAATAACTATATGGTCATTTAATATATATGATCAAAGATTTCCATATTAATTGTCTTGTAGTCTAGCAGTATCATCCTTTAACACCATGTATACCGTACGCCATAATTAATAATCTAAACGGTTCAAAATGAAAATTAATAATCTAAAATTAATTACCATGTGGTCCAGTTGATATAACTCATCATCTCCTTCAACCAAACAAATGATCTCCGGAAGTAGTTAAGGTGAGACATGCAAAGACATTAAAATGGAAGAGTCTTGGATTCAAGTTTCATTTGTGATAAAAATTAGGAGTTTCAGGTTGGGCCATAATGTTTTCTCATCTACAGTGTGTTTTCTCTTGAGGTGGTCTTCGGGTCCTGTACTCGAGAATGTTGATTATCGGGTGGGCCACTGGCCCGCTAGTGATCCAAATTTGTTAAAAAAAATTAAAAAATAACTATATGGTTATTTAATATAATTGATCACCTGTACTCGGGGAATGGAGATGATCGGATGGGTTAGGGACCTGTTAGTTATCCAAATTTGTTGCTAAAAGATAATTAAAAAAACACAATAACTATATGGTCATTTAATATATATGATCAAAGATTTCCATATTAATTGTCTTGTAGTCTAGCAGTATCAAAATGTACTGTAAAGGTGTTTCTTGTCAAGTGGTTTAGCAATGTTTTAAAAACCGGTTTTTTAGTTGAACCGGAAAACTTTTCGGGGCCGGTTCGACCGGTCGGACCGGTTAGACCGGCCGGTTGAACCGGTTAGGGGATTTATATATATATTTTTATAAAAATGTTAATATATTTGTACACCACAACGAAAATAATTAAAATACAATGATAATCCACTAAAAAATAATACCAAATAGGTATTTCATAAGAATATATAAGTTTTAAACTTTCAAAAATAATAAAAAATAACAATAAATTAAATTTTTTTTTTAATTGTCAGAAAACCGGTTGAACCGGAAAAAACCGAAAAAAACCGGAAAACCGTCCGGTTTAAAACGGTCCGGTTATGTCCAAAAAACCGGGGATTAAAAAACCGGTATGATAACCGGTTGGCGGTTGAACCGGTTTTTAAAACATTGTGGTTTAGAGCTCCAGTCCTATAGTGAACATAGTTTAGAGTGTTTGTGAGTTTGTTCTTCTAAAACAAAAATTTCGGTTTTTTAAACGGCTAACTCAGATACTCTTTAATTCTACTTTTAAATTATTAATTGGCTTTACTCCTAACTGCTTTGACATACATTTTTACTATACAACCTGATACTACTAGCCTTTACGAATTATGGCCTTTTGTTGGTCACCCTTAGTCCTTATAAGGTTGAAGATAGAGAAGCAAATAAAAAAAAAAAGATACGACTAACTCTATATTCTTTATGAAGTAATTTGTAATCTAATACTGGTGGTATGAACAAGTCTACTCGAGCTTCAGTTTGCTTAAGTTTGAGCTCTATTTGCTAAACTTCAACTCAACTTGATTTCTAAAGGGCAGGCTTAAATCATGTGTACTTTCTGAAGATGGACCTAAGCTTATTTATTATTTATTAATTATTTAATTACTTTTATATATTTGCAGGTGGTGGGAAAAGCTTTGCAGACGATGTAACCGTTGATTCAGAAGGGAACGCATACGTAACAGACGCCAAAGGTACTCAAATATGGAAAGTTGGTGTAGACGGTGAACTTTTATCAGTCATAAAGAGCCCGTTATTTCATGCCAAAGAATGGTACAATGACATAATTACCCTCAACGGGATCGTCTACCACCCTAACGGGTACTTGCTTGTGGCTCACACCATCACGGGTAACCTGTTCAAGGTTGAAATCAAGAATGACAACAAAGTCACATTAGTTAATGTTGACAGTAGGCTGACTGTCGCAGATGGTTTGGAACTTTTGTCTCCCACCCAGCTGGTGGTGGCTGGAGCCAATGGTGTGAAATTGGTTGAGAGCAGTGATGATTGGTTAACCGGTTCGCTTGTTGGACGGTCAAGTGTGCTTACACATAGGATTGCGACTGCAGCCATGGTGAAGGATGGGAAGGTGTATATTAATCATGCACTTGGTATGGGATTCCCGAAGAAGAAACACGTTTTTGTTGAAGCTAACTTTTCTTAGATCATAACAGACTACGGATTGTTGTATATTGATTTATGTTGTATAATAATATACGATTATCCACGGTAAAAAAATCGAAGGTTGTGAGCTATTTGTGTTTTTTTTACTAAAAATGTGTCAACTGAAAGAAAAGGGTGAAAAAAAACAAGTAATCAGATATTTACGTAAAATACTGATTTTACTACTTTTGTTCTCTTACCAATGGTAGTAAAGGACCTCTAAGGTCACCTTAAATAGCAGCATAAAACATAATAATAAGATAATCGGATCATAGATTAATCCTAGATTGATAAACCTGCAACCTATTTAAGATTTTAAGCTATAATAAAAAAAGCAAAAGAAGATAAACTACAAGGTCAACATGTTTAGGGCAATGTTTGACCCACAAACCTCTTTATCCTGCCTACTCTTTTTACTCGTTTTAGATAAATCAATTACACGGTACTGTATATGGGCGAGTACACGATCTAATTATATCCAAAAGCGATGTCTTTAACATGAAACACCTAATCTTTTGACTAATATTTTTTACTAATGGTAGCAACATGTTTTCATTTTTTACCAAGAACAAAATACATACATTAAAATTACCATAAACACCAACATATACTTTTTACCAATAACGATAGAGCATACTTTAAAAATTAATAATAAATAGCGTATTGTAACTTTCTTACCAATGCTAAGCTCTCAATAAGTACATTAACTCACAATGACCTTATAGAGTCTAAACAGAAATAAATACATTATACATTCCACCATAACAGCCCTACCAAATCTCTTATTTCTGGTAGCTATATACTAATGAGAGGCCAGGAATGCTCCAAATTATTATATAAGGGCAAACATGGTGCAAGAATCTCCTGCATGCACAGCTCCCTAGATGAGGGGGCATGCCACTTGGACCTGATGTACATATCATCACCCTACATTTTATGTAAGAGGTTGTTTTCACGACTCGAACCACAGCCCGCCTCCTCGATATTATTATATAGCCACATGATATATTCTATTTATAACTTTTTTTATATATTCTATATATAACTTATAGTCCTTAATTGCACATCCATATATATCACACATGGACTTTTATGCCAACCCTTTAATAAGATACAATTCGGCTCTTACCTCATGAGTCCATTAACATGTTTTATAACTTAGTGCTTCCTGGCTCGACTTTGGGGCACTAAAAGGTCGTCTCGGTTAGACCCATCCGGTTTCCGGGCCCATACAGGTGCTTGATCAGGCCCATAACGGTAATCATAGAAGAGTTCTTCACCAGCCTCAATTCGCTCTTTGGCAAAAATGCCAACCCGGTGATCACCAGCCACCATTATTACCTGCACATACCAACCTTTTTAGACTTGGAATTCACTTTTAACTTGAGCAATATGCAAAAAGAATGGGCTAATTGCGTAAAACGGTAACTAACTTGGTCTTATTTCTATTTTGGTTAACCAACTAAATTTTGGCGTAAGAAGAAACCATCAAAGTTTCATAAAACTTGATTGAAGGTAATTATCTAAGATAGGTTCCACATCAGAGGAAAAAGTCACTGACAAGTCAATTTTTACCTGTTATTGGGTCTGTCTTCCTTAATATATTGAAAAAGTTGGTTACCTTCAATCAAATATTTTGAAACTCTGATGAATTTTTGGCCTGATAGAAGCTGGTTACCTAAATGGCTGGTACAGAACATCCGTATATACTGGTTTTTGCAGCTAACTTTGAATAGGCCCAAAATAGAAATTAACCAGCAACTAATTATTGATTCTAGCAACCAACGCATTTGTAACTGATTTTACCTGTAAACTAATGATGTGGCAGTGTTTGATACCATGTCAATCATCACATCAGATGCCGCAAATGCAAAAGGTGCTTATGTGAAAACATTAGAAGCAAATTTACTTACAATGTTGAAAACTGATTTTCTTACAATTCATAATTAAGAATGTAAAAAAAATAACAATAATAAGATGCCACATGACATGTAAATATACACCAGAATGACAAATAAGACAACACATCAATAACTTTTGAAACGTATGCAAAGTAAACGACATGCCTCCAATTGAAGGGGTCAGTCATTGCTAAAATTGATAGTAAAATCAATAACAAAAGGTAAGTTGGTTGCTAAAATGGGGAAAATGTGAAGTTAGATTATATTTTATGCAGTTTGCCCAAAAGAGTATACCTTTGCATAGCAGTTTGGATTTGATGAATGGTTGGCGAATTTCAATTTATCTCCTTTCCGGTAAGCATCAAGAACATACTGCAAACAAGAAAGCTATTCTCAGATTCTAAATGCAATGCTTACTGCAAGTCCATTTAGTTCCAAATCTGATGATGAATATAAAAGAGCTGTGGAAAAACAAATAGTACATAGATATCATCAGAAATGCTTGCCTGATCATTCAAATCAAAAAGAAAAGATGAGTTTGCACGATCGTATATTTTCCCTCTCTTATCTGCCTCTCGATGCGAGATCAATTCACCGGTGTACTCTCCAAGATAATCATTTTTGTTGACAGAGTTCTAAAGAAAAAAAAAAATTATTGAAAATAAGGAGTATTTCATTATTTCATGAGTAATAATAATAATTTCAGTGATGCTAGAGGGGACTAATCGTAAACAAGCACAGGAGAGGTCAACATGATTGATACCTACCTTGAGAAATGCTCCCCAACCAGCGACACTAGATTTAGCCAGAAGAATCTGAAGACCAAAAGTTCAGAAATATAACAAATTTCTTACATAAATATACATAAAATAAATTTAAAAAATCTTATTAACACACACAGTTCTTGATAGTTGATACTTCTCACCCTTTGCTGCTGCCTCAGAAGGAGCCTCATGTTACCACAATGGCCTTCTCCTCTTCTTGGGGGCTCTCCTGATGAACCATCACCACAGCTGCAAGATGTGCAAAGTTCAGTATGGAGCATAATCAATGCAGTCTATAGCCCAAATGGTATGCTATTTTCGATTTCAAGAATAAACCATTAAAGAAAAGTTGTATATTTCATATATAGATTTCAGATTTACCCCTCCAACTTCCATAATATCATATTTACCCTCTCAAAACACTAAATTAATTTGTTGTTACTCATTCCATACTAACAAAAATAAAATCAAACACTGATAACAGCCTGTTCTACCAATGTTATTATTGTTGATCATCACCATGCATAACATTTTTTATTTGTTTATATAGTGTAGCAAGCTTTTATAAGTTTATGATTTTTTTTTATTTACTTTGGAATCAATAACTAGGAGGGTTCAAAGTGTTTTAAAACAGTTAAACCAGAGAATATTGTATTATTGATATTGGTGAATAATAGGGTTACATAGGGTCTCTATTTATAGAGAATAATATTGCACTCTAATACCCTATACTTTAATATAATATCAACCCTAATATAATAGTCTAATACTCCCCCGCAAGCTAAACGCGGTAGCGATTGTAGCTTGAGATGTAATTAACTGAAAACATAAAGGACTGAAATTGTAGATAACTAAAACTTTTTTTTATTTTTGTTGAAGCCAAATCCAGTTGTCATCCACCATGGTTTTGCTTTTGTCCATCACCATGTCACCTTTTATCAGCATGTTGGCCACGTACAAAGAAAGTGCTTACATATGTAATTTGTGTAAAACTTTCAACCATCTTCAACCTTTTCTTGGTCTTCCCCCGATGACTCTTTGTCGCCACTGCCACCATTTTAGCCGCCAAGATTTTAGGGTTTTGCTGTTCCATTGACGGTTCTTGGTCCACCAGCGCTTTCTTGATTTCTCTTCCCACCTAAAATCATACCCATGTGGGTACGCCGCCGTTGTATGGCGGAGGCAATGTCGGAGATCGTGGTGGAACACCGCTGTGTATGCGGTGTTTTGTGGGGCTCTTCTGCCGTCACCGGTTGTTCATCTTCGTCGAGGCCACGAGTCTCCTGCCACAGGTAGGGTTTTTTTTTCCCGTTCGTTCTGTTGCCTTCTTTACTGGATTTATTCTCCTCTTCGCCTAAAACAAACGCACGGTGGTGCGCCGCCGGTGTATGGCGGAGCCGCTGTTGTATAGCGGTGGCGGCGGCAGTAAAGGTAGTAACACCGCTTTGTATGCAGTCATATGAAGAGAGCTCCGGTGGCTGTGTTTTGAGTGTGGCGGCGGCTAGGGTTAGGTTTTGCTGTGGCGGTGGTGGTGGCCGAGGATTAGGGTTTTTGGTGGTAGTCGGTGGAGTGGAGGATCTTAGTTTAAAAAAAAAAGATGAATAAAGGTAGAGAAAAAGGAAAAAAAAAATACGAGGTGGTGGGTAGGGTGGCGGCGGTGGCCGGCCACCCTGCCGGAGTAATCTTTCGGTGGTTGTTCTCTGGCTCTGATACCAAGTTAAACCAGAGAATATTGTATTATTGATATTGGTGAATAATAGGGTTACATAGGGTCTCTATTTATAGAGAATAATATTGCACTCTAATACCCTATACTTTAATATAATATCAACCCTAATATAATAGTCTAATAAAAACGGAAAACAGAAGAATTATTACACTTGGAGGGGTGAATACAAAATTTTAACTTTTAGAAGAAAAAAAATAATTGATAGCACACAGATAGTATCAACTATCAAAAATCAAAGTTTCCTATATTCATGGCAGAACATTTTATTACATAATTGATAGCAAATAAATATGGACACTGTATTACCTCACCCAACAATTCCTGCAAACATCAGGATCACATTCACGCCCAGCAGCAAAACATGGGCATTGTCGGCTTCTGCAATGGCTCTTTGCACAGTGGCATCCCCTAAACCTGTTCTTGCAGCTTTTTGAGCACCTAAAAAATAATATTTGGTTATTTACAAAATGCAAAGAAACAATACTGAAGTGATCCAATTTATTAGCTAAATGGTTGTTTTGTGGTTTACATTAACATACCCACAATACTTTTCACAGCAAGTAGCATTATCCAAACAGGGACATTCTTTTCCACACATAGATTTGCATATACACGGAATATATTGTTTGCAAGATTGATTTTTCTCATCAGCAATCCGTCTCCACATTGATGGATGACCAGCAGACTTCCAAGAATATTTAAGTTTTTTGGCTCTACCCTTTCTTCGAAGCAGTCGTGACCTTGATGCAGTTTCTTGCTCCTAGAGGAGGAAAACAAATTTCATGAAATAGATAAATAGCACATGAAAATCTCAATTATATATATTACATGATGAAAAAAAATGTGTGATGGGCTTAAGAGACCAGACATTTAGGCCGTGGGCATAACCAGGATTTTCTATCAAATGTCAGGACTTATAGACGGCGAGATAGGTGACGCAGGAAGCTAGTCAAAACGTGATGGGTCGCAGGTCGGGTGACAATCAAAACAGATGATTTTTAAAATATAGGTTATGCATAAGTTTTGATTACAAAAACAATATTTTACAATAATAATCTGAATCATAGAAAAAAAAAACGACTATGGAGGTTGCATGTGTCAAAAATTGACTTCTCGGTGACCTTCAACCCAAACGAACCATTAATGAGTAACGGCTCAAAAAAGCCACCGTTATTAGGACTGATTGCAAATTTCAGGCATAACTGGGCCTAAAGGAACCAGATTTTTGGGCTCTGTCTGGGCCTAGGCCTTTTGGACTCTAGCCGCCCATTTCTGCATATCTAGGACCAAACCAAATGCTGATGCGTTGACTGTCATTTGTAGAACTACTAAAAGCTTTCCACCATAGTTTAGGTTTATTTAAAACAAAAATTTAAGAAACCTATACTGGTCAATATTGTAGAAAATCATTTAACCAGACCTTAGGATCTGCATCAGCTCTCTCGCTGCCATCTGGCATAGAGCATGCAGTAAATGATCTATGTGATGTTGCTGCTCCATTATCACACATATAATTGGCAACTTCTATGCAAGTTTTCAAGCCAGAAAGCAAGTTTCTTGCTATGAGACAGCTGCAAATCATAATAAACAAAGAATAGTTTCGTCATTATGTCAATAGTTTCAATAATATAATAATAATTCAAAAATAAACACAGATAACCGTTAATTAGAAAGATCCCCTACCTGTTTTTCCCAAAAATTTCTAATCCCTTAACATACAGTTCTTTCTCAAGTGGTTCCCATTTACAATTTACAGGATTGTCAATTTTTGTACCTACTGGAGTTGATTCATGCTTTAACAAATTTACTCCTCTACCCCCGTGATTAATCACATCTGCTGAAACACGTTGAGAAGAACTAATAGCTTCATCATTGGTGGCTATTTGGAGATCCGTATTTTTGTCATTTAAGTTGTCATCTGAAACTTGAGCACCTTCAATTGTCATAGAAACTCTATGAGGTATTGACAACGTTTTCTGCTTTTTCAAGGAAGATTCTTGCTGGTCATTAATAACATGTTCTGGTTCTTCTAACATTGTGGTTGTTTCTATGGATTCCTTGCGCTTACCTGTAATGCCATGACAGTTTTCACCATCACATCAGCACATGTTCATAACTTCATATATATAGAGAACAAACATACGAATTAACCAAAAAAAATAAATAAAGGAAAAAAGCATTTGCATCATTCTGATAAAGCAATGCTTTGTGTAATAATCACCTGAATCGCCAGTATTCCGGATCTTGTGCAGGCTTTCATATGAAGGTCTATAGTGTGTCTCACTTGGGACATCTAGATGATCTGAATGCTTCTTCACAGTTTGAAACTGAAAAAGAACATACTGGACTTCTATCGAAAGCAGACAAACAAAATAAATTTGCACCAAGTACTATTAATTTATGATCTATAAATGAGAAGAAAACCACCACTATATATAATATAAAAACCATGAAATGCTACCTGAGCAGTTAAAATAGAATTTTATCTCTGCATTCTAAATGGTAACAGTAAACAAATCAACTATTTTTGTCAATGATAATTTTATAGCAAGGATTCATTAAGTGAACCTGAAGGTAACAATGATCACCGCAAGGTTTCACATTTTCTTGAGACTCGAGAGGATAGTGTTGTCTTTCAGTCTGTTTAAAATGCAAATGGAAGTGCATTAATGTGGATGAGGTAAACCTCAAAATGAAATTTCAATGATTCTGAGAGCACAAATCCTTACAGGAGTGATAATGGTTTGAGAGTAACCATGAAGACGGCAGTCAAATACCTGTTAAACAATGTAAAAAGAAATAAACACAAAAATGACTGTTGGTAAATTCAGAGATATATATAAGATAGATAGATAGAATAAAGAGTGCCGAATGCTTATTATTGATAGGAATACTGCAGTCGAATGATTACAATAGAAAACTTAAGCAATTTCGGCTAATGGGTGTAGTTTAGAACTACTGCTACTGCTACTATTTATACTACTGAAAATAACAAACTTGCTCCTAGAAACTAGGGATCTTCCTAGAGACCAGGTGACTTATTCTACTAGCCGTTAACCAGTAAACCCATGTGCATACTTGCACATGGGAATTCCTCACGTGTCTTGTAACTGAATTTCTCATTAGTCAACATTCTCCCCCTGATGAGAACATTCCTTGACCCCAATCAACTCATTCATTTCTGCAAATCTTCTCCTTGGCAATGGCTTTGTCAAGGTGTCTGCTTTCTGGATCTTTCCTTCCACATGCTCAACTGTGATGGTTCCTTCTTCCACACATTCTCTGATGTAGTGATGCTTAGTGATAATATGTTTGCTCTTCTTGTGAAATCCAGGATTCTTAGCTAAGCCAATTGCTCCCCTGTTGTCAACTCTTAGCTCTACCACCTTAGGTTCTTCTTCCATGATTTCACTCAATACATTTCTCAACCAGATGGCTTGTCTTGCTGCTGCTGATGCTGCCATATACTCTGATTCACAGGAGGATAGTGCTACTGTTTGCTGCTTCTCAGTTGTCCAAGTGATCACTTTATTTGACAAATAAAACAGAGCTCCATTTGTTCCTTTCCCATCTTCTGGATCACTTCCATATGTACTATCACAGTAGCCAATCAACTTATCATCTCCCCCTGCACCATACTCAATTCCATAGTGAATAGTTCCCTTCACATACCTTAGGATCTGCTTCACCGCAGCAAGATGTGCATCTCTGGGTGCTTGCATAAACCTGCTAACTATTCCCACAGAAAAACACAAGTCTGGTCTTGTATGCACCAGATATCTTAAGCTACCAATCAACTGTCTGTACTTGGTTGCATCCACAAACTTACTTCCACTGTCACTTGTCAATGTCAACTTATGCTCCATAGGATAGGTGCATGAGTTGCATTCTTCCATTCCTCCCAAGCTTAGAATCTTCTTAGCATAAGCCTCCCCCTGCACCATACTCAATTCCATAGTGAATAGTTCCCTTCACATACCTTAGGATCTGCTTCACCGCAGCAAGATGTGCATCTCTGGGTGCTTGCATAAACCTGCTAACTATTCCCACAGAAAAACACAAGTCTGGTCTTGTATGCACCAGATATCTTAAGCTACCAATCAACTGTCTGTACTTGGTTGCATCCACAAACTTACTTCCACTGTCACTTGTCAATGTCAACTTATGCTCCATAGGATAGGTGCATGAGTTGCATTCTTCCATTCCTCCCAAGCTTAGAATCTTCTTAGCATAAGCAGCTTGTTTCAGAATAATTGAACCTTCCTTCTGCTTGACTTCAATTCCTAAGTAGTATGTGAGCAACCCAAGATCATTCATTTCAAAGTAGGTCTTCATCCTCTCTTTGAAAGCAGTTACATCCTTTTCTCTTGTTCCTGTAACTAAGATATCATCAACATAGATTCCAAGAATTAGTATGAACCCTGATTTCTTTATTCTGTAAATCCCAGGTTCATGAACACATTTCTTGAATCCCATGTTCTTCAAAGCAGCATCCAACCTTGCATTCCATGCCCTTGGTGCTTGCTTTAATCCATACAGAGCTTTATGCAACCTGCAAACAAGATTCTCCTTTCCCTTTGCCTTAAAACCATCTGGTTGCATAACATATACTTCCTCCTGCAGCTTCCCATGTAGAAAGGCACACTTCACATCAAGATGATGCACAAGCCAACCTTTAGAAGCTGCTAGAGCTAGTATAAGTCTGATGGATTCAATTCTTGCCACTGGTGCAAATGTATCTTCATAGTCGATCCCTTCAACCTGCACATATCCTTTAGCCACCAACCTGGCTTTGTGTTTTGTTATATTACCATCAGCATCTCTCTTTACTTTGAAGACCCACTTTAACCCAATTGCCTTTTTGTTTGGAGGCAATTTTGTTAAAGTCCAAGTCTTATTCTTCTCAATAGATGCAAGCTCTGCCTTCATTGCATCTCTCCAACTGTCCTGAATGATTGCATCTTTGAAGTTCACTGGTTCCTCATCCATCAGAAGTAACTCCCCTTCTCTGATGTCTTCAACACTCACTCCTTGAGCTCTGTCTTGAACTGAGCTAACACTTCTGAAGCCTTTCACTGGTGATTCTTCATCTGCTGCTACTGTTGAATGACCTCTGTTTTCTTCCAACTCCTCTTCTGAGAAGATAGTTTTGTATGGTTGTGAACTACCTTCTCCAAAAGGTGTTGGAACAGCAAATGGAGTTTCTTCTTCATCTGACTTCTCTGAGTTCTCTGTCTCCTGATTAGTTGGTAAGTAGGTCCAAACTGTTGCTTCCTTGTCTTCAGTTATTTCCCACTCCCATCTCTTCTTTTCATTGAACTCAACATCCCTGGAAATCACAACTCTTCCTGTGTTTGGATTGTACAATCTGTAGGCTTTGCTTCCAGGTTCCTTTCCCAAATGCACCAGCATTTCACTTCTATCTTCAAGTTTAGTTACATAGCCAGTTTTCTTGGCAAAGGCTATGCAACCAAACACCTTCAGATACTTTAGATTCGGCTTCACCTTCTTCAGAGCTTCATAGGGTGTTGTATTCTTCAAAGCTTTTGTTGGAATTCTGTTCAGCAAGTAAACTGCATGCCTCACAGCTTCTCCCAATAGCTCATCAGGAACCTTCATTGTCTTTAACAAAGATCTTGCCATCTCCATCACACTTCTGTTTTTCCTCTCTACTACACCATTTTGCTGTGGTGTATAGGGAGCAGTAGTTTGCCTCTTGATTCCTGCTTCTTTACAGAATCTCAGAAAATCATTAGCCATAAATTCCCCACCCCTGTCTGTTCTCATAACTTTTATTACAAACTTTTCTTTTTCAACTCTTTTCTTAAAGTTTTTAAAGTTATAGAAGGCTTCATCTTTTGATTCAAGAGGATACATCCACATGTATCTACTGTAATCATCTACTATGAGCATAAAGTAACTTTTACCTCCCTTTGTCTTTGGAGTTATGGGACCACACAGATCCACATGAATTAACTCAAGGGGTTCTTTGGCTCTCCAGCTTGCTTCATTTGGGAATGACTTTCTGTTTTGCTTTGCCACTATGCAACCTTCACACATCTGTTTAGAATGGTTTAGTCTTGGCATTCCATCAACCATCCCTTTGCTTGACATCTGATTCAGCACCTGAAAGTTTGCATGACCAAGTCTTGCATGCCAAATCCAAGACTCTTCTTCTAAACAAACTTTCAAACAGATAGGTTTAGCATAGTTAATCTTAACCTTGTATAATCTGTTAGTTGATCTTTGCACCTTCATAATTAACTGATTTACCTCATTGTACACTTTTAAAAATTCATCTTTTATCCACATACTATAGCCTCTTTCTGACAACTGTCCTAGGCTTAGTATATTACTTTTCAATGCAGGAATATAGTAAACATTATCTACCAGTAATTGATCACTATTCTTGCATTGAATTAAAAGTGTACCTTTACCTTCTATCTCTACCTTTGACCCATCTCCAAACTTAACAGACCCACTCACAGATCTGTTTAAGCTAGCAAAGGCAGCAAGGTTTCCAGTCATGTGGTTGCTTGCACCATTATCCAGGTACCACATTCCATTCTTGTCACCATCATCATAACTTCCTGGATTCACCTTCTCTTCATTCAGCATGACCACTGACTCTTCTTCCTCTTCTCCACAAACACACAGAATCAAAGTTGGCTCATCTTCCCTGTCTCTTGTTAGATTCACCTCTTGATCATTCTTCTTCTCATTCTTGCAATCTGAAGCATAATGACCATAGTTTTGGCAATTATAACATTTAATATGACTCTTATCTTTACCTTTCCAACCTGTGTTGTCTTGTGAAGAGCCACCAGATCCTTTGCCACCTCTACCTCTATAGGATCCCCTTCCTCTTGAACCAGATCTCCCCCCTCTTTCATTGCCTGAGACCTTCCCTTTGTTTGATGTTGATCCCTGAGAATTCTTACTCTTCCCTGTGCCATCAACCTTGCTATATAGGAGTGAAGATTCACTGCTGGAACTACCTTTCCTCAGCTTCAATCTATCTTCATAAGCTTTCAGCCTCCCTATAGCTTCCTCAAAGGGCATTGTATCTGTGTCTGAGTATTGCTCCATTGAAGCTACCAGATGGATGAATCTATCTGTCACTGTATCCATCAGCTTCCTCACCAATTCTTTATCTTCAAGTACTGCTCCCACTGAGTTGTACTTGGATATCATACCTGATATCTTTCCTGCATACTCATCAATAGTCTCATCTTCCTTCATACTCAGTGATTCAAACTCCACCTTCAGAGTATGTAGCCTTGCCTTCTGCACCCTCTCAGCTCCTACAAACCTTGTTTTCAATGCATCCCACACCTCCTTTGCAGTCTTCTTCTTGGAAACCTGCAACAGAATGGCCTCTGGAATGGCTTGGAAGATGTAAGCTCTTGCCTGCTTACTCTTCTTATCATCAATGGCTGCACCTTCTTCTGGTTCCACAGCCTCCCACACACCTTGAGCATCAAGTATTGCTTCCATCTTGATTGCCCATGTTGTGTAGTTTTCAGTTGTCAACACTGGACATTGAAATGAAAAGGGATTGTCTTTCTGCTGATTGGTTACTATTGACATGGCTTCAAATCTCGGGTATTTGGGCATAAAAGGGTTTTAGGATCGGGTAGGATCGGGTAACAAGCTCTGATACCAAATGTTGGTAAATTCAGAGATATATATAAGATAGATAGATAGAATAAAGAGTGCCGAATGCTTATTATTGATAGGAATACTGCAGTCGAATGATTACAATAGAAAACTTAAGCAATTTCGGCTAATGGGTGTAGTTTAGAACTACTGCTACTGCTACTATTTATACTACTGAAAATAACAAACTTGCTCCTAGAAACTAGGGATCTTCCTAGAGACCAGGTGACTTATTCTACTAGCCGTTAACCAGTAAACCCATGTGCATACTTGCACATGGGAATTCCTCACGTGTCTTGTAACTGAATTTCTCATTAGTCAACAATGACCAATTTAAAGAACAGTAACAAAATGTGAAAACATGTAAACAAATGTACCAAGCACCGTCGACAAAAAAGATTATCAAGAGAATCTAATGAAGCACTAAGGGTTTTGTCCAGAGATATGCTCCAATCATTCTTATGGTCTGCAGAAGCAGACACATTTTGGTTTATGTTTTCTTCATCTTCTTTTTTCAGCATGATATATGCCTCCTGCACCACATAAAGAACAACAAAATCCAAACAAAATCAAGTGTGGACTTGATATGGAAAACACAGTTCTTGATAAAGATATAAGAGCAACTGAGATACATAGATTTCTGAAGTATTTCCTCCAACATATTGTGTCAAGATTTTAATTACTTCGTCACTCGGCTCATAATCCTGAGAAACCATCCTGCAAGATTCAACAGGGAATGATATGTTTTCAGACCCATAGCAACTGTACAATTTACGTGCTCAATGTAGTATGAGCACAAAAGATATTCAGATAATTTCAAAGATTCCCATTTCATGATGCCCCTTATTAGTTGTAGAGTTCCCCATTTTGAAAAGCCTTTTTCAAGTTAAAATGGCATCCCTATGCTTGAAATGGCATTATTCCCTAAGCGTAGATGTAATGTTTTGGGGATACACCACCAAATCTTCTAAGATTAATCTTTCCAAAGCTATCAAACACCTTTCATCTTGTTTTCTGATAATGCAAGTATTCAAGTTTCAAAGCATTTATAAAATTTTA
This sequence comes from Deinandra increscens subsp. villosa, assembly GCA_039602395.1. Classification (NCBI taxonomy): domain Eukaryota; kingdom Viridiplantae; phylum Streptophyta; class Magnoliopsida; order Asterales; family Asteraceae; genus Deinandra; species Deinandra increscens. Next base: position 98,195,479 of record JBCNJP010000025.1, read on the forward strand.
GTTAGTAAAGTAAGGTTGATATTAACATGCATTAAATTGGTGCTACAACAAAAAACAAGATATCAGCATGATTAGCTCAAAGAAGAAGCTATTTTGCCCTTTTTTTTTAACTTTTTCTTGGTTTAACCAGTTTATCATAAATGGCACAACGGAAGCATTTTTTTCACAATCCACGAGTAGTGTATTATCTAAACTAACCTTATGATGCGTTTTTCTGTCTCAGAATATTCATGTTTCTCTTCCTCTGGTTCAGTAAGCTCTTCCTCACTGTCACTACAAATCAGAGCTTCGCTTCCATTTTGATCATAATAAATACGTCGCCTCCCAACGATCGATTGATCTTCAGCCATTCTCTGATTTCTGTCACCCATACAAAGCAGACACATAAAATACAATTTATAGTTAAATCTGTGAACTCATGAATCATTGAGAATACTGCCACACATGCCTTTTAGGTTCACTTGAAAGGGTCATGAACATTTAGTTGTTAATTGTTTGTATTCCCATTTTGTCTTATTAGAGAAAAAACACTCATGAATCAGGATTCTCTTAATTTTTGTTAGTGGCACAGTTACATACTATAACTTTTTTAACCTTCTCTGTGAATATATCTCCATTCTTGTCTTGGGGGTTTTATGGGCCCAGCTCAATTCCTTCATTAATCATATTGTATACAAGGAGAGGGTATGCCCTCTAATGGACTTCGCCAGAAGAGAAAAGAAGGGGGGGGGGGGGGGGGGATATATAAAAAGAAAGTACAAAAGACAAACAAACCTGGCTAAAAAGATCCAAGTAGTATAAGGTGGTATTTTATCAGCAGCTGGAAGCTTGGCACTTATTGAAATAGCTGCTTCTTGACTGCCACCATCATCACCTGATATTTGGCCGGGGCCTGTAAGGATGCAGATGGGATTTTTAATCCTAGAAGAAAGCATTTCACCCATGCCACTGTTTTCACTAGATGACTTGTCAGTTCTAAGCACTGATAATGACAGAAGCTGAGAGACATCATTTTCTAGCTTCTTACTATTCTTTTCAACTTTTTCCTGTACGAAAGTAACATAGTAACTAGTTTAACATTCCAGAAGCACTAAATTTAATAAATTATTCTCATATCATCAACACTTCTGTCCTTTTTACGTAAACAGAAATCTAATAACTACAAATAACTTGACAGTAGGTAAGATAAGCTGATATTTCTCTCCAGAACCAGAGTAAATCCAGCTAGGAGCTGTGACTTGTGACATATTTTAATCATGGTTCGTATATGTGTAAATCAGTGTTATGTAAGAAGCTCTACATATTGAATTTGTATTGTATGTTATTTGGAGATATTGTCAAGGATAGAACCTAGATTGTTTCTATACAAACAAATTTATCATTTTGAAAAAGGAAAATCGATAATCTATCCTTTATCTCATCTCCCTATTGGCCTATTCCAACCTTACGTGTTTATAATATCACCACTAAAGTACACACTTGGTTTCATCCAATTTCTTTTAAATGCTTCCATGATTATTCATTCCTAATTTTACCAAAATTCTGTTGCAACTTGCAACCTTTTCATCTTTGCAGCTCTCATCGGAAGACATGCTCTCTTTTGTAAACCAGATGTTATGCCATAAAGTAACGCTGGTCTACATCAGTGACTTATGCAAGTCCCAGTTCCAGTGTCAAGGAAAATTTTGTACATGCTAGAACAAGAAAATTTATCGTTGTAAAAGGTTAACTTCCCTTGTGTTGAACACTTGCCATATGTAGTATGTTAATTGAAGAATAGCTATATGTAATACATATGGAAGCAGAAAGTATGCTGTCAAAATATAGTTTGCTGATATATTTAAGTACAAACAAAATTAAGTTTATACGGCAAGTTTTAACTTTCAGCCAATTCAAAGTTTTAACTTTCAGCCAATTCAAAGCTTCTACAAGTAACCAACTATCAATTATGACAAAAAAATTCATCTAATTTCTGAGATCATTGTGGTCAAAATAATCCATGATGCATTGAATAGAGATAAGTAACTACCATCTGTGAGGTTCTTATTAAATAGAATGGGAGGCACTTGATTATTAATAGATACTAGATAGTTAGTGGAGGCCATCAGAGGAGCCATAAAGATGATGAAAGCAAACACCAACTACAAAAATCAAAGTACATAGTAATAGGAATCGACTCACTTTAATCAAAAGAACCCTTTCTGCTTGAATCTGCTTCTTCAGTTGATTTATCTTAATTGTTAAGAATTCTAAATCACCAGACACCTGCTCTCTCCATGAATTCTGTCGTTTTAAAAGAAAAGGAATTACAACAAGAAAAAGTAACACATCATTAACAAACTACTATTAAATAATTATTAAAATTGTAGGAATTTAAGAAGAATATACTGAGTTGAAATTTTCTGTATGCATTGAAGCAAATATGAAGTAATGCACAAATATATGTGCCCTTCAAGACTTCAACCAATGATCCATAGTGGTCAAGTTTTTTTTCTTCTTAGGAACAATATAATACAGAAAAAAGATCAGGGTTGCATAGATGCAATAATGTCCGAATCGAGATAATATAAAATGGGAGTATAAGATGTTAAAACTATGCTTCAAAACCACCAAATCTAAATGCATAAGATCAGTAAATGATAATAGGTTAACCCAACAATAATATCACCTCCTACACCCCCCAAAACATGATCTGCTTCCATGTTTGCATTCTTATAGATGCATGCCACTCTGAGAAAACTAAAAGATTGCAAATTCAATGACAACACAAATGATATAAAGCTGCAAACAATAAGATAAGGTACCTTATGCTAGTATCAAACACAGGGGTAATCAAAACAGTACCGTATAAAGTGGCAATCCTAAATATCCTAACATTCAACAGTGCATTCAATTAGAGGCGTCAAATAGAAAGAAGAAATCCAGATAGAAGCCTCGAATTTTACAGTGGCACATGCTAGTAAAAACGCGTGAGAAAAAATGATCAACGTTAAGTACTCTATCTTCAATTACGCACAAAAAAACTATATTTAAGCAGTTATAATCAGTTGAATTATCATAGACAAACAAAGTTCATACGCATAAATTAAAGGAAAACATGATCCAAATGTATAGGTCAGTCAATTAAATTGTGCGTTCAAATTACGAACGATCAGGCACGATTAGTAAATTTCAGAAACGAAAAGATAGTGAGATAGAGGACGTACTCCAGATTTAGAAGAGGAATCGGTTGAATTGGAGTTGGAGAGCATCATCGATCGCTGCGGGAGGGGAAGAATGAAGTGTGAAGTTTTGTGATAGCGATAGAGACGAACGTGCTCGGAGGGGAGGGTTTAGGAGTTTAGGCTGAGGGGTACCCGCGGAAAATCTGGGGTCGGTGTTTGGTCCACTAAGATATATATTTACGGTTTATATTCTTCCGAATACAAATTGTATCTGGGGTTTGGTGTTTGGTCCACTAAGATCTAAATTTACGGTTTAAATTCTTCGGTATACAAATTGAGAAGGCTACCAATAACATTGTAACTTAATGGTATGAATATGATGAGACCGTTACCTTTTTAGCTTAATGGTATAATGATTGTCTTTTTAGATAAGTGGTGTGCCTCACGTAAATAAAAATTATGTTTTTTGACAGAAAAATAATCATGTCGAACCTACCAATCCACCCCCAAGTGCACCCGCACCCTTATGATTAATGTAAACAGTAAAATAGTGATTTTTCTTTTGCTTTTTATATAAGGTTTTTTTTTTTTAATTTAAGCGTAACGAATTTTACATAAGAGTTGATGGTTAAAAGATATAATAATGTACAATAACTTTTATGTTTTAGACTCAATATTTTTAACGTTTGATTTCTAATTTTAATGTATTTACGTAGTCTATCGTATTTCCAATTTCATTTTATAACATTATAGCAATGCATATATGTTCGATGTGCTTGTGTTGTCTATTTTTTTATATTTTTTCAAACGTAATAAATTTAACATAATTTGATGTGGTATAGTTTTAATAGGTTTTGGTATGAAATCTAGTTAGAAATACAACTTAACTATGGTGCTGTTTGTTTTTGAAGAGGTAAAAGGTCTGCAGTCTGCGGACCACATCTGCAGACATCTGTAGAAGAAGAGGTGGACCAAACGTCTGCAGTCTGCCAGAAGAAGACTGTTTGTTTTTTAACGTCTGCAGACTGCTAAAATAAACTGAAATTTAAATAAACTGTTTTTTAACTTAAAAAGAGTCTTTAAACATTACAATTCCGACCATTGTTGTTTTTCACCCATTTCTAACCAATTTTAGTCACAAATCACTAACCAAATAAAAGTATCGACTATTGAGTGTCCAATTAGAGAAACTACTTCTAAAAACTAAATGAACCAATATTTCTTGGTGTAGATGTTACTGAGATAACATATCAACCAATATTCAATCTGTCAAATAGGTTTAACTCGAAAGATACAACATATGTTAATCCTTGAGAGTCTTTGAGTTTGTTGAAAAACCTGTACAATTTAAACCATAAGTTCATGTAAACTTATCAATAGACTCATGAATGGGAGCAAAAGAAAAACCAATCAATTTGTTCAATACATTTTCATTAATGCAATCTACAAACTTACCAAAAGCATAATCATCTTCATTTTGATTCCACAGTTCAATGGCCACTTTACAAACGGCACCTACAATGATGTAATAGAGGGTAAATATGTAAATTAATATTTGGATTTTGCCATTTTCGTTATCAGAATCGAACTTCGAGTTCTCCTTAAATCCCCGTCTTTCTCGTTTAAACCCTAACACATGATAGAACTTCAATTTCTACATGGTTCGGAGCTCATTGTCCTTAAATCCCCGTCTTTCTCCTTAAATCCCCGTCTTTCTCGTTTAAACACTAACCAATTTAGTTATACTCGCCAACGATTACGATTGACAGACGAATGAATTTCGACAGATGAATTTTGACAGGACGGTGGAGCGCCGGCGGCGACATGGAGACGGGACGGTGGAGCGCCGGCGGCGACAGAGAGACGGGACAGTGGAGGACGAGGGAGGGAGATGGGACGGTGGAGGCGCAGAGAGATTAGGGCGATTTTGAAGTGTGAGAAGAGGTTGGAAGCTATATTTTACATCTTCTCCAAAAAGAGCTCTCGCAGACGTTTTTTAATGAAACGTCTGCGAGAAAACAAACAGTCTTCTGAAGAAAACGTCTTCCCGCGTCTGCGCCAAGAAGACAAAAGAGGTTTAGAAGATCTTTTACCAAAAAACAAACACCACCTATGTGATGTGATCAAATAGTCGGTACAACAATATCTACATTCTGCAACCTTCCCTCGGAAATCAGGCATGGCTACTCTTCTTCCTGTCCACCTCTATTCTCTTGCTCAAACTCAAAAGCCACAACTCCAGACCATCAATAATCATCATCGCCACTTCCGACTATCTGCTCAATCACGAGAAACAGTCTGTTTCTGTTTTACACTTCAATTAGGGTTTACCGTTTCTCAATTTGTTCATAGTTTATAAATTCTGACAGCAGACTGTTCCCTTCAACAGATCCAGAAGACGACGATACACCCAATCTCGAGTACCGAGTACAAACCTGGCGTATTTGATCATGTTTTCCTCAATTTGTTCCGCAACAAGATGGTGCAGGTAAAACAACACAATCAATAGCAGGAGAACCGGCTGTGACAGGATAATTTGATTTAATTTTGATGTGATAAATTGGATTGCAGGAAGTAGGATGGGATTCGGAGAAGCCGGGTTATGATGGATTAATAGACGTAGCGAATCGTCTTATGGTTGCCAGAACCAACTCTGAAACCAAAGAAGCAGCGGTATGTTGTTCTGATTCTCTATTCTCAATTCATAATCATGCCAAATTGCACCTATTGATAACCTAATCTGCGTGAATAATCACTGTCAGGTTCGCATATTAAAATCGTTGTTTCCTCCGTTGTTGTTAGAGCTTTACAAAATACTAATTGCTCCTGTTGCTCAGGGAAAATTAGCAGCTGTGATGGTAGGTGAGTTCTTCGTTATTCCCCCATATATAATAATATATATACGTTATATTGAATAAGTATGGTGTTTGAAGTTACATGTCAGAAAGTGATAATGTGATTACTTTGTTTATAAGATGGAAGAGCTTCAGTTGAAAGTTTAAGGACTTAAGGTCAAATTAAATGTGAATCTTTAACTTTAAGTAACCCGAAATTGATGAACACTGTAGAGTAGGCAGCAGACTATCTTGTTATCACAATAGCAATAAATTATCAATTTATTATAACTTCAAACAAGGTATGCATTTCCATACACTGTCACTTTAGCAACTTAATCTTTTTTTTACACTTGAAGATTTGATTCTGATTGTGTGCCATCAATTATTTGACCTATAACCAAAGGGCCTTTGGCCTTGTGGTTTTAAAGTGTGAAGGCGTGTGTCCCTCCATAAGTGGTTGAGGTTCAAGTCTTATAGTAGTCCTAGTGGATAAATATATAGATTTAGGTGTAGGATTAGAATGTGTGAGCGAGTTAGCTGTTCTAAAAAGAAAGCTATTTGACCTGTAAAATGGGACCTTTATGAGGTAAGTTGATATGAACGATGGATTAAACCTGTATCTTGTAGACCATGGTTAATTTATTTTTTTTGAAACGGCAATATATAAAAACAAGAAACGAAGACCAGCGGGGAGCTGGAAATACACAGTCATGAACACAAGAAACCAAGAAAAAAACACACTAAAACAAAAAAACACATCAATAGAAAAACCTCAGTACTAGACGAGCTATGCACAATATCCACCATAACTTTAAGCCATACTAATCCATAGTAGTAGTAGTACTAAGCTTGTGGGTCTGTGTTCTCTGGAAGCAAGGGTGACTGCAATATCTTGTCAATGGCTCATGGGTACTTGCACGGTCAACAGTATTGATCTTCCTGATGGATCATCGTTACCAACTGGGGTAATAAATTGTTCTTTTTAACATTCCGTTAGTGGTTATTATTTCCACATGTCATTTTGATCGACTCCTTTGTGTTTGTTGTGGTTCTTGAATCTTGATTTAGGTTTTTGTTGAAAGATGCAAATATCTAGAGGAGAGTAAATGTGTGGGGATATGTATGAATACATGTAAACTTCCTACCCAGGTTACTACTTAATTTTCAGATATAATAGCTTGATTGTAGAAGAATTGATACTCTGTGTTGGCTGGCTGACTGTAATAAGCTTTGGTTTGCAGGAGTTCTTTATGGATCACATGGGAGTCCCTCTTCTTATGGAGCCAAACTTTAACGATTATAGCTGTCAGGTAAACAACTCTAGGACTCGTTAGCTCGTATTCTTTATTGGGTACAAAAGAACACTGAGACTTGCGGATGGTACATTTGTACCAAAGAGCAAATACCTTTGCCATTCACCTAATAGTGGCATTCTTCACTCATTGGCTGATGAGTTGGCAATTTGAATTGTATCATATCTTTTAGGATCATATGGGGTTAAGTAAAAAAGAAAACAGGTTGAACGGGTCATTAATCTTGCAAAATGTATTTATGATGTTTAATACCTCTGAAATTAGTATATACGAAAAATAACTTTTGTTAAAAAAGTGCTATTTTGCTAATCATATTTGATTGTTTTTAAACAGATTAAAATCTGAATAAAATGTGCCTGGTCAACCTGTAACATAGGAGTATGCTAATTGTACACGTTGATTAAAACATCTGAATAAAATGTGCTTGCTCAACCTGTAACAAAAAAGGATTGTGCTAATTGTACACGTTATTTATTATGCCCTTAATCCAAGGAGACTTTGTACAGTTCAAATTCGGAGTTTCTCCACCTGAAGACGATAGCACTTTGAAGGAGCCTTGCCTGGAGGTATGTCCCAATGCAACCCGTCGCAGAACAGCAGCGACCGACACACTTAAAATGAATTGCCCAAAGGCGTAAATAAATTGATATTTTAAAGACAACTTTGTTATACCTGTATAAATTGATATTTTAAAGACAGCTTTGTTATGCTTGTTTCGATACAAGGATATAACAAGGATGTCCTGTACATTTGACTCCGCATAGATTAACCTTTCTGGAGTGTAAAACTGTGTGCTGTAAAAAAAGCAATAACTGAAAAGTATTTTGTAGTAGAATTTGCATATGTTTTCCTAATTTATCAAATGTAATCTAGATTCGGATGTTACAATTTGGATTATTTGAGCTGATTAAACCATGTCCGCTTCTACAATTGATATAATACATTTGTCTATGATGTGATTTGAACACTTAAGAGCATTCACGGTAGGTTCCTTAAAAAATATGTGAGTGTAAATCTGTATAATTTAAGGTTTGGTTATAAGTGGTTGTGAGTAGAGGAGAAAAAAAAACTTTACAAAATCTGTATATTTGACAAAAAGTTTGGTGATTTGCTAATTTGAGGATTTAAAGAAAGAGAAAATGTAATGATAAAGGTATAAAAAGTATTATTTAATTATGGTTGTGAGTGAAAGAGAGAGAAAAAGTAATAATAAAAATATAATTTATAAGGACAAGGATAGAGAACCTGCTGTGAATGCTCTAACAACAGGGAGAGACATATTTCTTTGTATAGTTTGCCCTTTGGTAAGTTTTGACTTGTTAATACACATTTGCACGGAATGTTTAAGAATTCACGCAATGGAAACTATAATGTTTCAACTATCGTTAACCATAGTGTTATAAGGTGCCTTTCAATATGCAACTAAGGTTTCAAGTCTCATTCTAGGCAAAAAGATGTAGATCAGGAGAACAAATAGAGGTTGTAAGTTTACCATTCCAGAAATTAAAAAAGAAAAACTATCGGGGACAGATAAAAGACTCGATGACTAATACATATGCATCTAATATCCCGTCTTTTCGTTTTTTTTCTTTTTCTTCTCTTTCTCTCATTGTCTTGTGTTGTCCCCTCTCCTTCCTCACTAGCTTTGTTGGGACCTGCAACTCCAACACCCTGAAACACGAGTTCCGAGCTAAGAGTTACACCGGCTGTTGTCTCCTACCGATTACAGAAAGCACTTGAGAAGCCTTATCTCCGGTCCACTTCATGGAATCGTTGTGTTTCACCTTACTAGAAGTGTTTTCCCAACTGCCTTGACAGAGGTGCGCTTTTCAATACCAAGAGTATAATAACATGAAACCTTAACATACCATTTTAAAGATTTTGACCATTACCTACACAAAGTTGCTTTAAACCATACTACTCTTAACAACTACCTACCAAAATATAGCAAACTCAACTGTAAATGAATATAAAATGCAAGTTGCAACTACATATGTGAAACAAAACGGTTGTAAATAAAAATAAATAAAACATAATCAGCTTTAAATAAGGTGTGCGAGTAACATAACATACAAGCTTAACAATTTTATCCACTCACAGTTCAGCGGTCCCAACCAGAGGGCCTCCTCCTTTCTCTAGGGCGGTCTTTCGATCTGCATAATATTCAAGGGGTTAAATAGACAGCTCTAGTCCTCTAATGAAGCATATAATTACAGATGAGAATTTTGACATGCTCAAAAGTGTCAATTGTATATTAAAAAATAAATGAAGCGTGACCAAATAATCTGAGGGTGAACATGACTACCAGACACAACCTTTTTGACCCATTACCCAACCAACCCATCTTTTGACCACTATTATAACCTGAAAACATTAGGCCATAGGTAATGACATCATTATCAAGGCCGTGGTGGCTCCAGCATGGCGGTGATCATGGTAATTTCCAAGTTTTATTATATTTTGTTTTTCCCTCTAATCACAATATCACACATCATCAGCTCATCTCTTATTAAATAAAACCCCACCTTCACATTTCACAAAACCACCCTTACACATCTTTATAACCATCATTGGACCGCCTATGTGGCACCACTTTTCCAGTCACACACCCAACCCACTACAGATGCCTAAGCTAAATGAAGACAAATCTTGAATCAGGAAAATTACCTCTCGGAACTCCCCTGGCTTCCGTGTCCTGTGCTCTGACTAGCGGTATTGCCAGCTGGCCTGGCAGTCAAACTTGATGAACTCGTAGTAGAGGAAGGTCGTCCATCTCCACCTATGGAACCACCAGAAACAAAACCAGGCAAGACCATCTTCTTGTTACTGTTGATTAAACCCTGATTTTGAGAATTTGATGCAGCAGCAACAAAGCTGCTTTTGAACTGAGCCATAACTCCGGACTTAAGTGAATGAACAGCTGAACTACGACCAGTTGAAGAGGGCACTTTGGGTTCTGAATTGTAGCCTATCCCCAAACCAAAATCCACACCACGCACACCTCGATTGCCACCTCCCCTTCCTTTTGCCCTTTTCCCTCCTGTACAAATAAGAAACAAATCAAGATCACAATTATGAGGATGACTTGATAGGGTAACAGCTCCACTTCAAGAGTAAGTTTAGATGGCATAGTGAAAATACATGATACGCAGTCAACCATATGGTTTAAATCATGAGCAACAAAAAGGAGTATCAAGAAAATAGAGGAGAAAAAACATACCTCCTTTTCTCGCGTCTCGTTTGGATCTATACCTACCATCCTGAAATTTTAAAATAAAAGTGTTACTGTATATCACAAAGGATGAAAAAAAAAAGTAATGGCACTGTTATGATATATATAATGCACCTCAAAGTTGTATATAAGAATAAAAGAAAATCACATCATTAGTTCTTTGTAGAAGAGGATACGCATTAAAATATCTGCAAGTGAAAAACAACATGTCTGACTGCAATTTGTGTGAAAAAGTTCCAGGATATTCTCCTTCATTAGCAACCTCTCAACACTACGGATCTTGTTAATGTTTTTGTTTTACGGGTTCCATTTTTTGTTAATTCTTTAGTGGACCTAGTGGTACATGTAATCAGGGGATAATAGGACTCTTAGGCACATATTATATGAGCAAGGGTACTTGAGGAAACAGGGTCCAACCTTTGGCCCGTTTTGACTACGTAGAATGAGGTAACAAACTAACATTTGTTTAGCTTACTCGGTCTTCATTTGTTGACACCAACTGCCTGAAACTCAAGCTACTGAGCAAGATTTTAACCTTAGCTGTGAGAAAAAGAACCAAAGTGTGCCAAAAGCCCATCATATCATCTATCTCCATTGCACCGTTCAGGGACTTAAAAGTGAACAAAATACCATTATATCCTATCTCGTTATATCCTTTATCTCCGTTCAACACAAGTAAACTCAACAAATATTGGTACACATGTTATCAAAGAGAACCTGGAAAATAGTTTGATCTGGCGAACTCATAGATGATAATTACAAGAAAAGGAAATTCTCTTTTACATAAGCTAGAATTCCTGGTTTAAGAAAACAGGGGAGATTGAAGATTTAAGCTAAAAATAAAGAAAAGCTAGACAGGTCCCCTTTCACACATTCATGTCCACCAACAAATAAATGAGAATGATAAGGTATTCCTACAATGAAAATATTAGAAAAACATGTACTATGAAGACAAAAAAATACCTTCATAGCAAGGTCCATAAGCTCCACTGACACGTTTTGACCAGCTGCAATCAAACTGTTGACCAACTCTCCAGCAAAACGAGCCTCTTTATGTGTGATAAGAGTATAAGCAGTCCCATCTTTATCGCCAGCCCGACCCGTTCTTCCAATTCTATGCACATGCATGTCCATATCTCTAGCAATATCAAAATTAACCACCGACTTAATTGATTTAATGTCAAGACCACGAGCAGCAACATCAGTTGCAACAAGAACATGGTATATTCCAGTTTTAAATTTTTGCAATGTCTCCATACGAGATGACTGATCTTTATCACCATGAAGGGCAGCAACTTTAAACCCTTTTTGGGACAGATGACTTTCTATCTCATCTACTGTTGACTTTTTTGAAGCAAAAACCAACACATCCCCGTTATCAATCAGTTCAGGTAGCTTTTCAAGCAACCAATTCAACTTCTCTGAATCAGAAGGAAGTACTTGAACTTCTTGGGTAATATCCTCATTAGCCATCCCAATCTCACCAACAGTAACTCTCACCGGATCAGTAAGTATCTCCCTAGCAAGCTTTTCAATTTTTCTAGGCATTGTTGCTGAAAATAGCAATGTTTGACAATCAGGCCGGATTTGTCCAACAATTGATTTTATCTGTGGTTCAAATCCAAGGTCAAACATTCTATCAGCCTCATCAAGAACCAAATAAGTAGCTCTTAACATTGTGACCGCCTTCATCTTTAGCATGTCTATCAACCTCCCAGGTGTAGCAATAACAATTTCACACCCTGCCTTAAGTTCTTTAAACTGCTCAAGTTTTGACATTCCACCATAAACTGCAGACACACGAATACCATACACTTTTGCAAATTTCTTGGCCTCTAAATATATTTGGTGTGCAAGTTCTCTGGTAGGGGCACAAACTACTCCAATGGGCCCCTCTTCTTTCGCCAATTCAGGTTGATCCATAATATGTACAATCATAGGAAGAACAAATGCAGCAGTCTTCCCTGACCCAGTTTTTGCAATGCCAATAATATCTCTCCCAGATAACACAATTGGCAAAGATTGGCATTGTATTGCAGTAGGCTTTTCATAAGCTTGTTTTGCAATTGCTTTCATTAACTCTACCGAAAACCCAGCTTCTGCAAATGTTTTTATTGGCCTTGGAACATCAAAGCCTGAAACACGAATGGCCAAACTCTTTCGATACTCTGCAACATCTTCCTCACTCATACCTGGTACGTAAGATAAGTAAGTAAAACCTTAGTAACAAAGACAGGTTAGATTGAAACTACTATAAACAGCTAAACACCGTCCATCAATAAGGGATATGTCTTCATTTATTTTCAGTGAAAATGTGAAATAACCAAAAAAAAAAAGTTTGCAATGAATATACTATTCCCTTCGAGTAAAAAACATACAGTTTCATGAGTTGTCAGCTTGTATAGCATGTATCTTGACTTATACTAGTAGGAGACAAAAATTATAACTAGGTGGCAGTTTCATAATATCTTCCAAATATCACACAGACATGTTCTAGGGCATAAAGAATGTTTATATAGGTTTCTTAACAGGTGTGCTGTGGACACAATCTTAGGGCAAAGAAATTGTATATTTGTTAGTTGGGTTGCAGACTTGCAGTTATTAGTTTCTTATCAATTTTCTTGGTTTTCACTGTGTTATTGCTGTTTCCCAAACACAATTACACAAACACTCAGGCCTATAAGATAACAGAAGCATTGAGGTGACATTTAACACTAATCAAGCAATTAAAAAACCGATAAGATGCACACCTGATATGGATGGTTTCTCTTCATAAAAATCCTTGTTGAACGGTTCGTAATCAATGGAACTATGATCCAGAGCAGCTATAGGCTCAATCTTCTTCCTATCAACAACTATAGGATTATCATCAGAATCATATTCCAGCAATCCAGCGTCCACAGCCTTAGCGGCAGCATAAACCTCCTCATCTGAATTATAACCAGCGTGAAGAGCATCAGACGCCAAGGTCAACCCGATATCCTTCTTCGCTCTCAAAAAACTCTCCATTGGATCGTCATCCTCATCGTCCCTATACTTATCCGCCTTCTCTTTCGCCTTCGGAGGCGGCGGCGCCCTCATCTCCTCATGGATCCCTTCCATAAAAGCATCCAGCGGATCAATTTCACCGTCATCTCCTCCGCCGCCGCTTCCTTCTTCGTTATTGGCCGCGTTGTTGCTAGGATCCTCATACTCGATATCGTCTAAATCGGTGTCTTCGTAGTGATCATGGCCACCGCCGCGAGATGACGGAGGAACGTACAGCCGCTGGGGCGCCTCAGGTCGCTCGAAGCTGTACGTGGATTGTTTATTGATGCCGAAACCTTCGAATCCGAACTTTCTCTTGGACATTGAAACCCTAGGCTATGTTCTATTGCATTCAGAGGCAAAGAAGAACGTTGGCGCTAAATCTTAGGTCTGCTAGGTTTATGAAGGGTTTATAGTTACCGGAGAAGCTTTTGAAGTAGGGCGACGGGCTGACGGCGGTGCGATTTACGGCCAGCGTCCAATGCGATAATCGGCGGCAGGGGTTGTACCTAACGGGAAGGGGGACAATTTTCTCCGATGCGTAATCTTAAATCTTGATTTCGTTAAAGTAAACGTTTTTTTTTTAAATCTTTTTTAAGTTCTTTTAACTTTATTTACACCCTCTAATCCTCTATTTTATTCTTAAATCCAATATTGTATTTAGATATGGCAATGGAGCGCGTTTCAAACGGGTTTGAGTAACCACGACCCTATAACTTATTATAAAAGTGTATCCCAATACTCGGTCTAAACCTGTCGGGTTTTTAATGGGTATTTACCCATTGGATATCACACATACCTGCGTGTTTCGGGTATACACATCGGATGTCTCAAATAACTAAACATGTATAATATGAATTTAATAATATGCAATATAAAATAAAAGATAGATAAACAAAATCATTGATATATACTTAAAATAAATAAATAAAACAAAGGAAAATATGGCAAGTATATCCTCGAGTAATTAGGATGGGTAAATGGGTATATCATCAAATCTCATACCCGTAAAAAAAATTGAAAGTAATCTCAAACCCGGTCTCATACCCGATTATCCGACCCCATACACATCCCATGTATATTGGGTTTCGGATTTTTCAGTCGGGTCCAGGTTTCATTCTCATCCCTAATTGTATCATACGTGCCGATTTGAACTTGCGACTTCCAAATAAAAGAAGACATAAGCACATATACTATGGTGACTATTAGGGGCAGATGTAGTACATGTTAAGTGGGGTCTAAAGCACCCACTTAAATGTTAAGTGTGCCTAATAATACTTCCTAATTTGTTGGTTAATTTGACGTCGGACACGTGGTTGCATTTGGATGGACGAAGCTCCATATGTGCCGGCTTAAAAGCTCCATATGAGCCGACTTGTATTTGTGACTGGCGACGGAAAAAGGCTAGCCATGAAGGGCTTTGGACGGAAAAAGTTAGACAGGTATCCGTCAACGAATGTTCGGTTTGCCAGCGACAAACACTTTGTCCGATGGAGCCAACACAGCAAAACCTTTTCCGTGTCGTATACGCGGCGTCGATTTACTGGCTACGTGGTGGGAACACATAATGACACATTGACATTGTTGTTTGCCATCTTTTCCAGTATTGAAAGGTGACGTCACATTAGTGGCTCCTTACGGCCATGTGGATTCTAACTTTAACCATCCTGATGATGTGTCAACATACTATCAGCGTTGAGAGACGAGAGTCAGTGATCATTTTAATCCGATAAATTTATGGTGGGCATTTTGAAATGGTCAACTTCGTTACGTGATTTTTTTGTATTTAGTTTTTTATATTGCATTTTATCAATTTTATTGTTTTGTACAACGCGCGAGTAGTAAAAAAAAATGATAACAAAAGAAACAAAAAACCGTTGGGTCGTTGAGGGTGACCCGGCCCAACTGAGGTTGTAGATGCAGGAAACTTGGGCCTAAACACGAGTGTAACGTGACGATTAAGATATCGTATATGAAATCGGAATCGGAAAGCATGTCTGTTTTCTGTTAGAAACCACATCGGAATTGGAATCAGAATTTGCAGACCTCCAACTTAACCATCTCTTTGCTGTAACAGGATTCGATTCATCTCTTCAGGTACCCCCTTTATGTTCCTCGCACCCACACCTCTCTTTCTGATTTCTAGGGTTTCATCTTGTCGTCACATACGTGTTTTGATTTCTAAATTCGGCCTGCCGATCCGTCTAACTGTTTGAAAATATCATTTCTCCTGATTATGAAACCTAGAAAGCGTCGTAGTATGTGATTTTAACTTCTATATCGGTTTATTCGTGCATCTTCTTCTCTACGTGAGTACCAACTGAAAGTTATTCAAATCAGATTAACATATCTCAAGTGTTTTGATTGCTAAGATCTGCTACAATTTGGGGGAAATACGGAGATCTCATATCATTTTTAGTCTAATTATTCATTGAGTTGTTAGATTCTCTATTTGATCATCTCTTATGGTGGTTATAGACTTATATTTTGGGGATTTTGTGAATTTGTGCTTTTAGTAGTCGATTCAGATCTTAGACCTGAGTTTATGCTCAATTGTTATATTTTTGGGCAGCGTGTGCATTGAGATACTGTGATAGGCGGCCTGAGGTTGAATTTTTGAAGGATTCATGGCGAGGATTAAACCTCAAGCTTTGTTACAGCAAAGCAAGAAGAAGAAAGCACCCAGAAGTATCAGTGTCCCCACAATTGCATTGTACAGTGTAGTTACTGTTGTTATGGTGTTTTTCCTCTTTGCTACATACAGACACTGGTCTCAGAGGTTTGTTGATCGCAAATATCTTCTTTAATTCCTCCTATTGTAACACAAAATCATTCCATTTTTAATGGTCGTGACGTATGCGAAAACCACAATGGGCAAACCTGAACTTTATGTGAAGTCATTCCTTTATATGTTTAAGTCATATATTATGAACATTTATTGATATGGCGTGCATGTAGTTATTTAAAAAAATTGTCTTGGTCATGTGTATACAATAAGTTTTTAATACACCTAACGTGTGACGTGTGTGTTACTTTTAGGTCAATAATTCAGGCAGAGGAAGGAACATCAAACTTTCAGGTACAACTGTTCGTTAATTCTGTTATTTTTTCTTTTTTTTAATGGTCTTTATGTTTTGTTATTTTTCAAATGTTGGAAAGCAATCTACATTTTTTAGAATGGCAAACTCACACAATCTTAAATTCTACTCCTAACCTACGCAATTGTCCAACACCGGACTCGAACCCTCAACCTCAAGGGGAGGGACAACACGATGTAAACAGGGGATACCATTGGGCTACAAGCCATTTGGTGGAAAGCATGCTATATTATAACATCTTTATGAGTAAAGCAAGATACTTATCGTTGTTTTGGTATGTTGTTATTAACGATGGAATGGAATGAAAAAACTGTTGCTTAATTTGTTCTAGAATCCATGACATAAGGAAATTTAGGTGTTCCTTTTCCATTTTTTGTTAGTTTTTCTTCAAGCGATGAGGTGTTATTTGTTCTAGTATTATATAGTGAAAATTTGTTTCTTTAATCGGCCACAGGTTGAAGATGACTTTCCAGATACAAAGAAAGATGTTCCCAGATATGCGGTAAGTTCCAGTGTTCTTTTTTTCTCATTAAAACTTTACAGTAGTATCCATTTGGCTTTCTTTCAGCTCATTTGTTGTGGTTTGATATTTACTGTCTCCTTGTCTATCCTCGTTTGTTTTGACATATTTCTGTATCCAGGTTTTTAATACATCTAAAGGTCTGATTACTGTGGAACTTTACAAGGAAGGTTCACCTGAAATTGTGGATGAATTTATTGATGCCTGGTGAGTATTGGTATTGCCTTATATTCCCATTGCATATATATAAAAAGCATATTAGGTTAATGCGATGCTTTTTTCCATATCTCATTTGAACAACTTGCCTCTTATTAAGTTTCCTATACACTGGTTCAGCACATTGAGGGCCTTTTTTTTTCTTTTCCTCCACTAACTTTTGTATGGAGAAGAAGAGTTGTATTCGCTAAGTGGCGAATTAATAATTGTTTTTTTTTTGGCGCTGGATGGAGAATAGGAATGACAGAATGACTATATTAATTTGAACATCATTTGTGCTCTATTTTTCTTTTTGATAAATATGTTATGAGCAACATTTTTTCGCCGATTTAAGAGTTATATAAGTAAAAGTATCTGATATGATTTAATAGTATATATTCGTTGCTTTAATTTGAACATCATTTATAAATTAAACACTTGATTTAACATATTATATATTCATTGATAATTTAAACATCATTAACACTTAGAATATTAATTGGTAATCGAACATTAACGGATTGGATGCAATTCTCAAACTTTTATCCAGAATGCATATAAGAATCAATGTTAAGAATGTATGCAATATAAGAATCAATTGGTAATCAAGCAAAGTTGGTGTAGTGGTTAAAATTCTAAGCTTGTGGTTGAAGAGACCCAAGTTCTAGTCTCACTCACACCACTTTGTGAGATATTGGTGGGCAATGAAGGATTGAGCTTGCTTGATCCTGAGTCACAAGGGAGGGTTTACGGGATTGTCCGGTTCCCACCCGATGGTGCAAATGGGGGGCGCTCCCGGGTTCCCTCGCTATGAGGTTTGGACTCGGGACAGTGGGTAGGTCCAGGGTAACCAGTCTCGATGCCAAATTGCCGTTCAAAAAAAATAAAAATAAGAATCAATTGGTAATTGAACATTAGCGGATTCTTATAGTAATATCAGTTTTAAGAAGGAATGCATTAAATGTCCAATGGACCCTTGCATATTAAGTGCAACTAGTAAATCAACTGCTAATATAGTTACCTTGTCATTTACTAACTCTTGCAATTGTAAAGGCTATGCAACCGTATTTTCTTGCATAGGATAACTCTAGTTCACAAGATTCACCTTTCATTTATCTAAAAGGACACATTGCAATATTGCATTGCTTTGAGGAAACAAATGTTAAGAGAACAGCATACACTAACAGTTAATTTAAGCATTTTGAATAACTGTAGCAAGTGTTGGTTAGCCTCCTATTTAGTCCTGTATCTAAATTTTCTGAACTGAAATTTTGAAAATTGTGTTGGGCCTGTTAATATTCAATTAAAAGCAGATGTGTATTATTATATCTTAAGTTGTTAGTGATTTAACGATATATCATATATCCAATGATATAACTTAAACATTAGTAACCACTTATAATATGATTATGAAAGTGTTGAACGTTATGATTAAACACTTGATATAAGAGCACACCATATATCGTGTCAACCAAACTGACATATGATTAAACATGTGCTTCGCAAAAAAAATTGAAAGTGCCTTATTCTAGATAATATTTGAAGTCTTGAAATGTGTTTTGCAGCCAGAAGGGACACTTTAAAGGGATGTTATTTCAGCGTGTAGTGAAACATTTTGTAATCCAAGGAGGTGACTCTGAAAGTCATGCAGTTATAGAGGACTGGACTTCTAGAGAGAAGCATTACAATCAGCTTGAGAAAAGGTTTCTCTAAATCCTCACCAATTGTCATTTTCAAAAATATATTTTGCTCATAATCTTTTTTTTATCCATTTATTTGTTTAATATTTCCATCCAGATTAAAGCATGAAGCCTTTATGCTTGGTACATCAAATACAAAACATGAAAAAGACGGATTTGATATTTTCATTACAACTGCACCAATTCCAGATCTAAATGCAAAACTTAACGTCTTTGGACGCGTTATCAAGGGAGAAGATATTGTCCAGGTAAATTCAACAAGAACTTGTTGTGTTTATTATTTTTTGAGGTTAAAATATTGAACCATTTCTTATTTAGCACTCTTAGGCAATGATTGTTTTATTTTGGAAATTGCATTGTTCAGGAAATTGAGGAGGTGGACACTGATGAACATTACAGACCTAAATCTCGGATTGGGATAATTGACGTGACACTGGAACATAAGATCTAAGGTCTTGTTTATTTAGTGTCTGCTGAGATTTTTTGTCTTTCAAGAGATAGAAACAGAGGGTTGGGTTTATGGTTGTGCAATCCATGACATAAGTGTCTGTATTTGTTTGTCATGTAGAACTTATGTAAGGGCAGTTGGTTTAATTAGGGTTTTAGGTCATATGATTACCTTAATATTTGCCATTAAGTTCATTTTTTGTTGCTGTTTGGATGATACTACCTTGGGCTTGGTGGCTATTTACTTTGTCTTCAGATTTTTGGTACCAAGTTTTAGAACAGAAACCCGTCTGTTCCTTGTGTTTCCTAGGATCAGAATCATGGTTATTCTCTTCTGTTGTTTTATAGAATGGTGTGAAGATGTTTATTTCTTACTTCTGCTTGTGTTTAGTTTGGCATTTTAAGTTTCAGATTAGCTAGATGCAAGTTGGTTCATCAAAGTTTCGGAACAGGTATGAGTTTCCCCAAGTTTCAGCCTGAAATACAAAATTGCCAATATATTTTAGGGTGGTTTGATGATAACATAGTCTGGCCACTTTCTATTTAGGGAATTTAGTACTTTCTTTTCTATAAAAACTAGCTAATGTATAGACAACATATTTATTAAAGACGCAAAGAGTGAGTCTTGGGCCTATACGTAAGATGCATAGCATAAACATACTATTTTAAGGTGCTTTATACATATTTTAGGTTTGTTTAGGTATGGTTCCCGGTCGTTTCTGGATGTTTTAGACTATTTGCTGGGATTTGCAGAGTTTTGCCAAAATTTTCAGTATTTGACTGAGATCTAGCCGGAAGAGGGCCACAATGCGTTTTTCTTTCTTGCGCCTCGCATGGGATGCCCCTTTGACAACTATGATATACAAGCTACACAAATGTTCAGAAGTTCAACAAGATCACCTAAATTAAACAAAAACTGATTAAGTGGTGACCTCTATATTCATTTTAATGGTGATTAAGTGGTGACCTCTATAGTCATTTAATGGAAGTTGGTCTGGAAAATGACCGACTTACAATTTTCCTAAAATGACTTGTTATATGATGGGAAATAGTATATTCATCTGAATAGAGAAATGTTGAAGAGCATTAGTCCAATGGAACATTGGAGTGTTAAATTCCGTCAATTTTTATGGGTTGAGGGTTCAACACCTATTAGGTGAGTGTGTGAATTGCCGTTAAAGAAATGAAAATAGAGAACTAACTAAACTATGAAACTTTTTTATAAAACATATCTTGCAATATAATCCTCCATGGCTGGATTTCCATCTGCCACATATGCTTCTTCGTTTTTAAGACAACTTTTACCCATTAGAACTCTTAAAGTTAATGTAGAAACTAAAAAGATAATTGGGTCATCCTCAAATGTATTATTATATAATAGATTTATACACAACTCTCGTTCTAACCCTTATCATGTAGACATGTAACACTACATACAAGTCCATTATGTGGTTTTCATGATTCTCTACTTATAATCGGTTTATATTGAATGCACCCTTAATTTTTAAATTCTAATACTATATACTACAAAAGGCTCTTACTTACTTGAATGACATATAGCTGCTTAGTGCCGACAATTCTGAGATGTCAAACAATGCTACATGAAGTCCAACAATGCTTCTCATCTCTTCCAAATCCTGCATTCTTGTTTTGCATGTAAATCGATGTTATCAAAGAATTGTAGGCAACTACATATACACCAACTCCTCTTTATGCATGTATCCCTGATCACCTTCATCATACAAATTACAATTAACCTCATATATTCACCCAACTAATTAAGATGGTTACATTTGCGAAAATAATGGGTGTGTTTGGGATCGTAATGCTGTTTTTCGTTTCAACGGTGGTTGGCAATGACCATCCCGACGTTCCTTGTTGCGATGGCGAGTACACTTCCTGTTGCAAATCCGGGGATGCTGCTAACATTACTACTTTTGCAACGGTAGATGCTGCAGCAGGTAAAGAACATCCTGACGTACCTTGTTGTGACGGGGAGTACACTTCCTGTTGCAAATCCGAGGATGCTGTCAATATTACTACTTATTCTAAGGTTGTTGGTCGTAAGGGCGCTGTGAAAACAAACCACATTGTGTTACTCGGATAAGTACTGATTAGTCCTTTGATTATTGCGCGTTTTGGAGTATGGTGCAGCTCGTGTTGATTGATGGTTTCGTTATGTATGTCTGGTGGTTTCGTACTTTCGTCTTCGTATGTGTTTAGGTACATGTATGTATGTATGTATGTGTTACCTTCTTTGTCATTACAATAAAGCTAGGGTGCCTAGCTATATTTCATATGCAAAACTTACTTTTGGGATATGATATGAAATTATGAATAATTAATGTTGTTAGTTTGTTACACCCAAGTTTCCTATGTAGGGAAAATTGCATATATCTCTTTACTTTGATTTTTTTTTTTTCATATTTCCCTAAAATACCCGTTTTCAATGCATAATTATTTAAGCATGATTTGGGTATATATATACAATTTCTTAAATTTAGGAGATATATGTAAATACCCTTTATTTTATGCCAAACACATCCCACTGATGCAAGCTAGCATAATATAATAATATTGTAAGCTCAGTTGACTGTTAGATTCACGGGAAGAGAAAAATTAGATGCTTAAAATAATATAATCCTAGGTTACATAGATTAGACAATTAGATAAAGATGTTCAAACTCATTTATAGAAATTAATAAAACATAACCATGTTTAAATCTTTAACAACTAACATGGAGTTGGTAGCTAACCTACCCAATAATCACGGATAACAAAACACACCTACCATGTGATCACTTATTGAACTTTAGGATGATGCATGTATAGTTACTATATTAACAAAATTCACTTGATATGATGTGGTCTTATTGAATGGATGGTACGTACGTGGTATGCAACGAATTTTTTATTTAAACGTAACATAATTAGCAACGAAGTTGACAGTGTTATGAGTAGAGTCGTGTAATATAACATTTATGTCCTACGCTCGATGCTTGAAGTGTTGTCTTTTATTTTTAACATCGTTACACAATTTTTATTTTCATTTTCTTCACAATCCGCTTAGCAATGCAATCGTTTTGTGTATCTGAGTAATCCCCGTATCAACGCACGGGTAACAAATTTAGTTGTATATAAACGGACTGAATATAGATTCATAATATTAGATAAATTCAAAAGAAAAAGATAATGATCAACAAATATGAGATTATGATTGATATAAAACTTTTATAATATATTAAATAATAATTTAATATATTTAGAAATTTATTATGTTTGACAAATTGCTAATTACTTTCCACAAAAGACTAAGGGGTTTCTTAATATGTGCCCAAATGACACACATAAGAGTAAAAAATGCATCTTGAAAATTGTATTTTTTTCAGTTTTCAAAAAGAATTTTGATATCTTTCTAAGTTTTCAAGATTCATTTATTGCACCTTATGTGTTAGGGCACATATTAGAAAACCCCAAAGATTAAAACTATTGAGTAATTAATCAAATCTACATTAATTTTATCAAAAATTTTAAATAAAAATTCAGGTTTGACAAAAATGGTAATTAATCTTAATTGATGATTTACTAAATTGGTAATTGATTGTGACCTTGACATGCGGTGGTGGTGATGTGAACCATTTATAAATGAGACATGTGGCACAAATTTTAGTATTTTATTAAGATTAAGATAAGATAAGATGTATTAATTTTTTCATTAAAAAATCTATATATTTACTAAAATTTAGATGTTAATTACCTGAGTGCAAATTATTTTAATTTGTATACATAGACAGAGAATTATAACTAGAGATAGATTTACAGTATCAATGTGTGTAAGAAGACACCCCTTATAATTCACGGTTAGGTAGTAAGATCGACTAGAAAATATATAGAGACAGGAGGTGCTTTTATGATTATAAACAAGTCTAGTGATCTTGATTTATTGAATCAATCTTGCATCTTCTTGTAGCCTCCTCTACCAATATGAGATGAGTGTATAATTTGTTAATTTGGGCTAAAACCGAACTAAAAATAAAAGTTCGGTTTTGGGTTTTTAAAAACTATATATGGCTTTGGTTATTTATTTTCATAATGAGTACAGTTTGATTTTAGCTTTTTTAATTTTATTTTACCATCTGTGCTTGAAAATGTTGGGTTGAAAAGGTTAAGGTGTTATTAAAATTGAAAAAACAAGGTTTGTTATTTTAAACAAAAACTGATACTTATTTAAGTAAATATTAAATAGTTCTAATACATAATCAAATAAAAAATTTGTAGCGTTGCAGGTTCGTCCCAATGGTACCCGAAGACCACTAGCAATGGAAGGTCACTGGTTTGAGGCTCGTCATTCGCGCTGTGGAGGTTTTACCGGTTACTTGGGGTTTCCTCTAATAGTGTTGGTGTAAGTTCGAGTCCTGGTAAATAAAAATTCATGATGATAAAAGATTGCCTTGGATAGTATCTCGACCCAAATTTAGTGTTCAAAAATAAATCAATAAATATTTTGTTAGAGTTAATTACACAGTTAGTACAAAGAAATACAAAAAACCAACAACTAAAACCAATAACCAGGTCATTTTTAGGTACAAGTTCTTCCTCTCAACCTCTTCCTTCAGTTTTGCCACTATCCTTTCAAGCTCTTTTATGGAGTTTTCAAGCTCATTGTTGGAGTTCAAGAGACCGGTATGATTTCTTTGGAACATGAGCACATGGGAGGATCCAGCCAAACGAAGAACCTACAACGTGGTTGCTACAAAACAGAGCTGAAATTCGATTAATTGGACATTTTGGGAAATTAATTAAAGAAGGAAAACACTTACAATGTTAGGGCAAGAGTAGAATTGTCTTCCTGGATTTGCGCTTGTCCACGAGGTTTGGATTAAAGCCAACCTTCCACACTTGCAGATCACCATCTTCATTGAGCAGTTGCCGGAGAAGAGTTCAAGTCGTTGGATGATGTCGACAGGTTTGAAGAGCGCTAGGGTTTTGAACCACGATGGGGGGTATTTATCTCCTTATCCCGTCCAAAAGAAAATGTGAATAATGCCCCCACGTGTTAGTCACGTGGGGGAGGTTTCCGTTATGTTTTAAACGGGGGTTAGCGTAATACCCCACTGTGAAACAAATATAAAAGTTGTTACCTTCATTTTTTATAAAAAAAGGTTAATACGCTTGGTTGTTATTTATGGTAAAACACAGATACTAGCTATGTAATTAACTCATTTTGTTATCAATATCCAAACATCAACGTTTAAAAAAAGATGTAATAATATATGGTTTTTAATACTAAAATATTTTGTTATGAAACTATTTATTATATTTTCTTTAAGATTTAAAAATATAATATAATATATAAAAAGCTACTATGAATACTCTTTCACCATCACTGATATATTTGGAAGTTCAAAAATTTTATTTATTTTTTATGGCGTTTGGACTACTCTAAATATTCAATACCCAAGTGACCATTTTTTAGATGAGATTGCAAGTTGTTCGTACTGGATTTGACACTCTAGGAACCAGTGGCGGAGCTTGAACAAAAGTTTAGGGGGAACCAAACTTAGTATATGGGGGCCGGACTCGGTATATAAATTTTTTCGAAGAAACGCGTAAAAGTTAACACTACACAACAAAAAAACGAGAGGGACCGGGGCCTCCTCGAGCCCTAAAAAAGCTCCGTCAATGCCTCGAATACCATAAAAGAGAAAACCCATCACTTTAAAAAAAACGTTATTCAGTTAGGTTTCTCAAAGATCCTAAAATCTAACCACTATCCGTATAGTATTGGACCAAATGTGCTTTGGTTCTAATAATATTATTATATATTAATATTTGTTATAACAATAAGTTTTAAAAGAAAATTACAAAGGGAAGAAGGTTCCAAT
Organism: Deinandra increscens subsp. villosa; assembly: GCA_039602395.1. Lineage (NCBI taxonomy): Eukaryota > Viridiplantae > Streptophyta > Magnoliopsida > Asterales > Asteraceae > Deinandra > Deinandra increscens. Next base: position 98,220,897 of record JBCNJP010000025.1, read on the forward strand.
TGCAGAACAACTAGGAAAGCGCGTTAAATCCATCACGTGCTCATTGCGGAGATATTGCGGGATTTTGGCCCAATCTTTACACGTGGCAACTCATCATTGGATGACACGCAACGGCTAACGACCCATTCTTGAGTTTATTTACAGGAACTTTCACATGTTTAAACAAGGGTACAAGAAATTTCATTAATTTTGATTTTGTTCTACGAAGGACTCGTTTTTAAGAGTGGGAGGTATGCTTATTTCAATAATGTTTTAGACATCAAATTGAACCAATGGAGTGATGCCAACAGAAGAGTAGAATATTGATGTAGAATTGATGATTTTGTAGGGGTATGCTCATTTCAATGATGTAGAATGGTTTTAATGTTTTTAATGTTCAAACGGTACAAAAAATGACCGTTGAAGGGTCAAGTTGGTTCGACATCACTCGGCGAATAAATGCCGAAATCTTCAAATTTGACGCCGATGCCGAAGATCAAAAGGGAGAAGGTATGTTCGCCGAATTCGGCAAACTCGGCGCCGCATCTATGCCGAGCTCTTAATCGAGCATACCGCCTACCCTAACACAACACAAAATAATATTTGTATATAGGTCCAATTTGAAAGAAAATATTAAAAATAAAATATTATTTAAATAGTTAAATTCAAAATAAAAAGAAAAGTACTTTTATAACTTTTCTACGTGTAGACTCTCATATGTATAAAAATAAATTTATGTACATAAAGAATACAATGCTTTGAAATAAAACTTAAAAGTTGTATTGCTATTGTAGGACGATCAAGGGGATAACATTGTTGTGAAGTTGTAATTGTTCAATTTAAATGTTGCGAATTCAAAACATGAAAATACACATGTGATGATTTAGTTGTTAAAAAGAAAAAAGAAAAAATTGGTCTAAAAACAACTTATTGAGACGATGAGAATATAACTGCGAAATGATAAAGATGATAACGGAGTATTTTATATAATAAATATTTAACACTGTGTAAAAGAAAGTTGAACGAGTTAGTTAAATAATTGAAGTTTATGTTTATAATGTGAGACAAACTAGAAATCGTTCAAACAATTAACTTTAAAACATATAAACATTAGCATATATAGCGTAATAATAAAGATATATGTTCTTGATTCTGTAAGTGTTGGATTTAAACAATTAAAGTAAGTGGGATAACCAAATGGTATACACATATGTTTGTATAATAACTACATGATATAATTATACAATACATATAAGTAAGATAACCAAATGGTATATATACACATATGTTTGTACTTTGTATTACTACATGATATAATTATACAATACATATAAGGATTACGGTAATGTTAAGGTTTTGTGCTCAAGCTCAATCGTGCATTAAAATGACACTATGCACAATTATGATGAAACCCACTTGTGTACAAAAGTATTAGAAAAGGGAATGATGTAACCTTCAAGATAAATCACATATATGTTTTTTTTTTTCTTTTTAGCAATACAATATTCAAAATAAATATAATAAAATACTTTAAAAAATATATATTAATTTATTTACGTTCAAAAATAAAAATAGAAATAGATTTTACCTAAAAATAACTTTTTTTTTTCTATTTTAGGTTTTCTTATAATTACCTTCTTAGTCGTTTTACATTTCTATTTTTAATGATCTTGTCATTATGTTCATGTAAAAAATACTAATTAATTAATGATTCAGAATAACTACAAATATATTTTCGTATTTGATCATTGACGCTTTATTAATTTTTGTGAAAGCAATTGAAAATAATATATTTTGTGGGTTCAAGATCTATGTGTTTCCTCGGGATCGTAAAAAAGAGAAAAGCTAGCTTCATCACCGGCTTTACCTTTATTTTTTTTACATTTATCATCTCTTTCTTTTTCTTCTCTATTTCTACAACTTTTCCTCATTATTCTTTGGTAACTTTCATATATTTGTTTAATTTTATAACATATTAGCATAACCTTGTACGAACTCATTTCATATCACTAAATCATTTCATATGACGTTCAAATGAACAAAAAAATAATTTCCTATCACTAAAGGGTACTCTATGAAGGTTTATAAAATAAAGTAAAGACGAGACCATATAAATATAATACTGCTTTTGAGAATTTAGTTAAAAAGAAAATTAATTCTTTATATAGTTAAATTTCTATTATTTGATTAATTTTTGTATTAAACATAATTAAGTTAGTTAAATTAAAAAAAAAGACATTTTTTTGACTCATTTGGCGGAAGGATTACTTGAGGAAATCAAGTCCCTCACACATAGGTTTGGATTCAAAGTAGATCTCCAAACATATATATGGTTGAGTGATGTAGTGGTGTAATTTTTTTTTTTTGTGATGTAACCCTAGGTTGTTGGTGTTTTCTTTTATTTTCTTTCTTTTCTAACTTCTAGTTAGTTCATTAATAAAAGTTTCACAGTTCATTTCTTTAAATATTTGTTTTAGTGGATATAAGTAAAAAAGATAAAAAATAATCTAAGTTTACGATGTTTATGATGCATAACCCTAGATGGGTTATTCGATATATATAAGCCAACCACTTTTGCACCAATTCCCCAAATGACATTGTTGTAAAAACTATGATATATGCCAATATGAAGTAGCGTACTTAGTAGAAGTTTTGTCTTCGTAGTCGAAGGTTTTGGATCCGGACCCAGACAATGAAGTAATTGATGTAGATTAATTTGTGATGTAGCTTAAGATCGAGTAAGATAGATTCGTCGTTAAAAATAAGATAATAAAAAAAGAACCCTTATATACATACATTCACACGTAAATGGGATAAAACATATGATTACAATAAAATAAATCAAAATATATAAACTTGTATATTTATATAAATTTCAAACATTTTCAACCAAGTAAATTAAATTGAATAATTATGCTGAACATGCAAGCTTGTCTTTTCTTTATACTAGCTCTCATGAGAGGGAAAAAAATATTTATTTAACATTTAAAACATGTTCCTTTATACTAGCTCTGATGACAGAAAAAAAAAAAAAACTATAACATTTAAAACATGTGATAAGATTGGTAATTGAGATATATGACTGCGTGAGACCAATCATAAAAGAAAAAGAAAAATAGAATTTTTAACAAATTATACTATATACTATAGATTAAAGAAGACTTACTATATACTATGGGTTAAAGAAGACTTAGTGTCACCAACGGCATATTTGTAATTTAGTTATTGTTTTATTAACCAGGTTGGGCGGTTGGTTGAAGTGAACCAGAAGTATTTGTAAGTATGTTTATTATTATTTTTTCAAATAGCAAGCATATGTTCAACTAGCATGGGTTCAAATTTGTGTAACATTGTTTAGCTCATTTTTTTTTCCTCTCGTCCGTTTAATGTTTTTGGTTTGGTGTGATTTACGTCTCAAGTCGTATTCTTTTTTAGAAACCGGTGTTGCATGATAAATCATGTAGTGTAAATTCATGCGTAAAAAAGTACAAAATTGTCATGGCAACATGTGATGCATTCTACTTATGAGATTATATGATACACGCCTAATTATCCAAATATATTAATAGATTCTATACTTTCAAAATATAATAGAAGTGTAACCAAGTATTTAATATTTTAGGTAGGTTAATAAGGTGAATTTAATTAAGAACGGGTTTTATTTAATATTTTAGGTAGGTTGTTAAGGTGAATTTTAATTAAGATCGGGTTTTAGAATCAAGTATGCGACCGAGATTACCAAACACCAATTCCATTGCCAATCAAATTCAATAACAACAAATCCAAACCCAGTAAAATCGTACAGAAAAATATTTAAAAAAAAAATACTATTAGTAAGGTCTGGAGAGTGAGATGTAGACAGTCTTATCTCGTACCGTGAAGCTAGAAAGGCTGGTTACAGGGAGACCCTCCGACTTTGAATCATGAGAGGACGTAACACCAAAAAGAAACGGAAAAATAAATAAATAAATAATGTAATAATAATAGATATAAAATAAATAAGTAAGTAAAAGTAAAAATATATAAATAAAGAAATAATAATAATACAATAAAATGGTAATAATAATAATAAAGTAAATATATAAATAAATTAAATAAATCAATTAAATAATAATAATAATGAATAAATAGATAACTAAATAAATATTGATAATAATAATAATACAAATAAATAGATTAATAAAAAGAACAAGTTATAAATTACCACCTCCCCTACTACCCAACCTCCTTTAGATCTCCTTAATCTTAATCCTACACATTCACGATGATCTATCATTGACCATATTCAAAACGTCATTAATTCAGTGAAAAACTGTAAGAAGCCTCTTGGTTCAATGACATGAAAAACGGGGGTTAGAACTTGGAGCCTCTTAAGATCACGGGGTTCTCACATGACTCTGGCGGGACGACGGGTTTTCCTACAACGATGAATTTCCTCATGAAAAAGTAAATAAAAATGGTGTGACTGAGATACGAGCTTCAGAAACATACCGGCCGATTGGTTGTTTGCCTTAGAAAAATCATAAAAAAGGTAGGAGGTCCTTTATGTACTATAGACATTAGTTAAGAGAGCAAAAATGTAAATTTCCATGAAAAGACAAGAAGAGAAATAGACCATAGAAGTCGGTTAGATAGAACTACAAGTAACCATTCCCTTCCTCCTGTCTATCCATCCATCTGCGGGTGGGTCAGAGTCAAAGCCAGTGGCAGCATTAATTACGGCCACCGGCCTCTGTCAGTCGTCCGTACATCGTCACCCACTACTCCCGGTCAACCTTTCACAGTTCACACCACCCCTCCTTTTATACCACCTCCACCACCACCAACAAAACCCTCTAATTCTAATTCCATTCCCCCCTTCTTTTTCGGTCAATCTAAACCCCCAGCACACAGATTAATTAATAACCAAAGATTATTTTGCAGGCATGGATAAAGAGCTGGTGACCATGATGCTAAACATGGAGAATAATATTCTTGACCCATTTTCGTCGGTGGATCATCAAACGACATCATTAGGGTTCATGGAGCTACTGGGTTATGAATCCTATGAGCATCATGATAATTATACTCCTTCTTCCGTCTTTGCCGACGCCATGACGACGTCGTACCACCGTCATGACCACCTACTCCCACCACCGTCATCGGTATCAGTGGAAATGGAGATGTCCACGTCAGCTCATCATCTGATGAATAATTACCAAGATGATATTCATATTTTCAAGGAGGAGGAGGAGGAGTCTAGAGCCGTTGATGATGACGTTGAGGAAGAAATAGAAATAGAAATAGAATCATCGTCAGTGGTGTTGAATGGACTGCCATCATCACCGAATTCTTCATCGATCTCGTCACCTGCTGCTCATCATCATCAGCAACACAAGCTGCTGGCGGTGGATCATGAGATGAAAACGAAGAAGAAAAAGAAGGGGAAAGAAGCGAGTTTTGCGTTCATGACCAGGACTGAGATCGATCATTTGGACGATGGGTACAGGTGGCGGAAGTATGGCCAGAAAGCTGTCAAGAACAGCCATTTCCCAAGGTAATAATAATAATAATATAATTAACTACCTAGCTAGCTAATGGGTTCAACTATATACACGTAATCTAATTTCACACCGGGTGTAAATAACCACCGTTTAGGGTTACACTAAACGGGGTCATTGAAATTAATATTAATTAACCATCGTCTCCCTCAGATTGAGACTCGATTGAGACGGTGTTTATTTAATTACAGGCATCTTAGCCCTACTTTTAAATGTCTTTTGAGTTGCATCGGTTATATAGCTGATTGCATGTAGGGTTTGTGTGATAGCTATTTTAAACCACCATTAGTGTGAAACTAGATTTGTTTGGCGGTGTAGGGTTAGCATAACCCTTAACTAATTACTTTTGACGTAGTTAGCTTGGCGGTAAAGTGTAGGTTCTAAGTTCTAGGGTATACAATGGTTGTGATTTAAGAGTATAGAGTGTTTTTTTTGGTGAAAAAGAAACACATAACTAACTAAATGATTGGGACTTGTGCCTGATCCCGGGTCACAAAGGAGGGTTTATGGGCTTTTCTGGTTCCAGCCCGACGGTACAAATGGGGGTGCTCCCGGGTTCCGTCGCTATGAGGTTCGGACTCTCAAGACAGTGGGTAGGTCAAAGTAATCTGTCTCGATACACCGCCAAATCAAATTGCCGTTAAAAAAAAGAGCTAACTGAATGATTAAGTTAATGTATTTGGTTAATTAGTTACAGTTAAGATTAATCAATTGTTTAATTAATTAGAAGAATTTTTTATTGATTTGCAGGAGCTATTACAGGTGTACAAATGCATCATGTAATGTTAAGAAACGAGTGGAAAGGTGTATGGGTGATCCCTCTTACGTTATCACCACTTATGAAGGCAAACACAACCATCCAGTTACCCGTAGTAGTTCCGGACCCTTTAACCGCCTCATCTCCACCGATACCACAGTCACTACCGCCACTCCACCTGCTATGCTAAAACTAGAACAAGGAGGGCTTCTTCAGGATATGCTGCCTTGTTATCACTGATCTCCGCGACATATAGGTGCCTATATGTGCATGGATAATGCTAACTATTTTATATATATATAGTATACATTTTTACTTCAGTTCTAATCGTGTGTACATGCGGATGGTGTCATATCTTTTTACCCTTTTTCCCGATTAGTTGAACTTCAGTTTATGTGTATTTAAGGTTCTTTATACTCGATCTTATTTCTTAGTTTTTTTTTTCTTTTCAGTTTTTGCAAGTTGAATGGGTATCTGTAAGATCCTAGCATCATAAGTAGTAAAGATCAATTTTCTGTGATTTACCAGGTTTTGTTTACTGTTAACCATGAGTTCATATGGTTTAAAACTCTCCCAACTAATCAGGTTTAACCTATAGTTTGCATATCATTCACATTTCATAGTCAAAACGCCCAGAACACATTGTTAATTGTTTTCGACCGGTCTCTTCTATTGAAGGTCGATGCAAGATTGTGCATACGCCCAAAACACATTGGTGATGTTCAAAATCTGTAACTAATTATGACCGGCCTCTTCTATTCAAGGTAGATGCAAGATTTTGTGTACATCGATGTCTATATAGCTGATTTGAACTGTTTTGTATGGCTTTAAGTACTCAATTGGTAGAGCCTGTTTTATTCCTATATTTATAAATGATAGGAAAGAAAAGCAAAACCTGTTCCATCTGATCCAAAAGTTTTAAAGAGGAATATATCCATTAAAACCGGTTTCAAATTGAGCTAGTTTTCTCTTTTTATGAACAGGTTTCTAATCAGAACGGTTTAGGCCGATTTTTTTTTAGTGTTTTTTGACTTAATTTGAACCGGTTTAGCGCAAAATTCAGTTTCTACACCTAGATGTGGAGGTGGTGTCATCAAGCACTAAGAAAATCTTTTACCTGCGATTTGGCCTCTCAGATTCGCTGCACATTCAATGAATGTCCCAATCACCACCATTTTAGTCAAACCAAAGGCATGTGCAAATCAAAAAAATATTACCTTTAATAATCTTTTCCCTTATCATAATGCTCATGATACCGACCATTAGTCTCTCTCAAACACACTAAATTTGTACATGAGACGTTATCCTATATATTATTACCTTCAAAAAACAATACTAGGTTCAGGATTGCTTATCCTGCTTTAACACAAATATAGATATTTATCCAAATTGATTTTCCAAGTGAAATAAGTAGTTTTGAATAAGCAGCTTTTACAAGCAATTTTGCATATTCCGAACTACTTATTGGAGAAATCAATGGACGGATAAGCAGTTTCAAGAAGCAGTCCCAAACACCAATTATATCATGATCACGCCCGATACCAAAACATTAATAAAATGCATTAGATCTCACCATCCCGTCACCCAAATTTGTATAATATAAGCTGATACAACAAAAGAAAACCAGTAGCCTCACAATCACCCTCACATGGGATCTTGCAAATTCACGATACCCATGTAGGATTAGACTGGTGATTGCAATTCTCTAGTTGTTGCTCATAGAAGCTGTATTCCTCAGGTTTCTCCCACTGACAACCAAAGTTTAAATAATAAAAATAATAACAGTAGTAGTAATATAAAATAATAATAATAAGTTATATTGGTATTTAGGAGGCTGAAAAGTATATAAAAGTAGAAAAATCTTACCAGGCTTTCACATGTTACACAATTATAATAGTATACATTGCCATCTGGACATATATGCTCACTCCATTCACAATCAGGCGGATCTTCCCTTTCCATACATGTAGGCACAGAAGTGCTAGAAACTGAAGACTACAAGGATGATATTTTATAAAATAAATTAAGGTTTGATTTTCCACTAAACATATTGTTTAATAAAGAATATATGAACCAAAACGCCTACGATTGATGAGCACTGACCATTTGTGAACTATTAGGTAGTGAGATTTGAGCCATTGGGTCACTGAAGTGTGGTGAATATCTGCATAAAAATATATATCACTTTACAGAATATCTTGTAATCCTGGTTTATTTAAAGAACAATGCTAAGCTACAGGGACCTGTTTTCCAAAAATCTTGGCTTCTTTGGGTCTGCAAACCGGACAACCAACGGATGATCACAACCCTAAATGTGATATAAAAAATTGTAAAAATACAAGTATGACTAATCAGAGCGCAATTAACTAGTGCATTATTATGTAGGTCATACTTTCATCGTGTATTTTCCATTCAGACCATTAATTGCATCAGTAGCCATAGCTTTATTAGAGAATGTGATGAATGCCATGCCTTAAACATCAACATGAACAATTAGAGAACATTATATAAAAACATTTAAAATGTCGTTCAAAAATTATTATACACACAGAAGAAAGTATCTGAAAATTAAGAACTGCTGCAAATTACTAACCTCGGCTCCGCCTCTGGTCATCAAGGATTGTGAAGACATCTTCAACACAGCCATAAGGGGAAAATATCTGAAATTTATAATAATTTACAAAAAATCAAAAGGAAATAGAAACTCATAAAATAAAAAGTGTCAAACATGTAGCACATATCTCAGGCACATAATTGAAACAAAATATTAGTTTCATCCATTTAGATATTTAATTGTGCTAATATGCATATCAACAGATGACGGTATTTTAGACTTTTAGTCCCAAATTTAAGTGATTTTGGAGATGTATTTCCACACATGCAAGATTACTTGATGAACGAAGAGTTACTATTGAGGTGTTCTAATACAAGTGTTTTGTTTTATTATTAGATATCATAAAACGCTTGGATCAAACACTATCTCGATTGCATGTTTATTGTGGAACATACTTCTGCAATTTCCGCACTTGATGCATGCTTGTTCAAGGAACCAACAAAAACTTTATTTTCATCCCCCTTCAAAAATCCTACCACACAAATTTAGAGAGAGATGATGAGAATCAAAATGCCACAAATTTCTACCAAATAAGGTCCCAAATTGACTTCTCGGGAATCAAAAATTTTCAAGTACTCCAAGAAAAAAAAACATTAGAAATATGAGGCAAGTATGCAGTAAGATGAACTTACTTGGACCTGAACGTTCTTGTTTCTTTGCAGCATACCTAACTTCAATAGGACGGATTTTCTGCAAGAATATGAACAAACATACATTAGGCTTTTATAGCTAAAATCCAATGAAAAGTTCAACCTTAATCTCCAGCAAAGTTGAACTTACCCCAGCGAAAGTATATTGATTATCTAATTCTTTTATAGCTTGTGAAGCATCCTCTATCTTCGCATATTTAACAAAACAACATTCTGGAGATACAGATTTTAAGGCTTTAGAACGCGGATGTCCATGCATTAAATCAAGGAAAAAGTTTGTAATCCAAGACTTATGTTTACTCTATGATCCAAAGTGTCAACCATAAGATCTGACCATAGATTGAGAATTTTTATTTTCGATGTGATTTCTCAAATTATCATATACATATACGAAAATTGTGGGCCCTTGAGTAGTGTGATTAATCAATTGTACAAGGTTTCATGGTGGATAACATGATATTTGTGTATTTGTAATTGAACATTAGTATGAGCGTATTTTTATATATGATATCAATAGAGCCCTATGAAATTCTGCCAATCAACTTCTTTAGAAACATATGTTATAAGGAGAGATCACATAATTCAAGTTAACATATAACTCAATATATGAAATTTCTCCTTATAACACACGATTCTAGAGTAGTCGACCGGCCAAAAACCTGAGATTGTCCTAAATATATCCTTAGTTTTTTACCAACACACATATCATGTGTCTTCTGGAAGGAGTTTCTACTTTTCATAACTTGATATTGATACAACTGACAATATATTCATTTTTTCTGATGGTATAATTTGTATGTTAAAATATCAACACCAAATACTACAAGTGCAGCCATGTCAACGTTTACATTGTTCTTGAGTATTACTATGGAGAAAAGAATGAAGGAGAGAAAACAAACCATAAAAAGCATTGTATTCTTGAGTCTTTTAAAGGAAGAAAAGAAAATGAATTGGAAGGAAAGTGATGGAATTTTTAAAACCTTTTGTTGCTTGAACTTTCCTCCTACTTCTAGGAGGAATTGAGGAAAGGGAAGAGAACGGAAAATTAGTTTTAAATAACATGATAAGTGACTAATATGCCATTGTTTTTTAGACTCTTAACAATTAACACTGGTAACCATTAACACATTTTTCCTTCCTCTCTCTCCTACTCAAGAGCATATAAATTCACTAACTTCTGTCCATTTCTCTTGTTTTCTTCCAAACTCAAAAACACAAATAAATTGATTAAGTTTCCTTCCATTTTCTTTCATTCACTTTCTTCTTCCCCTTTTCTTTCCTTTCAATTAGTTTAAAACTCAAGAACACACTTTTGTGTCGAAGACAAAGTTACACGCAAGTATGTGATTCAATAGCAAATATGAAAATGTAAAAGATGGGTCATGGATGGCAAATTTGCCCTTTCGAGATTTTTAGCGGGAATATGGGTCTTTCAAAAGTTCAGTGACAAATTTTGCCCTTATGGTGTATTTTGGACAGCAAATTGATCCTACTTTTATATTAAGAGAAGGCAGCTTATTGTGGAAACCAGAGATTATTTAGCAAACATATATGCTGACATAGACAAGCATGTTTTACCGTGTTGTTGGAGACTTTTTAATTGCTTGAAAAGAATAACCTCAGTGATGGCTCCATGTTTACCAAATAAGGAACGGATCTGATAAGATACAAGCAAAATTTGATGATGAGACCATATTAGTTATTATTACTTGGTAATAATAACTGAATAAAGGTTGACAATTAATTATAGCATACAGAAAACTGTAGAATGCATTTCATCAAACAAACACATTATTCATGAGAATAAGTGATAATGAGGTGCAATTAGTACTCTAAAATTAATAGAATGCTCCAAGGTAAGTCACACAAATGTCATCAAATTTTATACATTATCCCGATTGCATATAAAGGAAAGCATAGGTAATCAGCGAAAGTTTACAAAATTAGGTTTTTATCTTGAAAAAGGGTATGCAAAACGGAAATTTGAAAATTTTCTTCAAGTCATTTTAGATCATTGGTGATGTGTAATTGTGTAAAACATATATATAGGTAGTCTTGACTCTTGAGAATAATATCATTGTATCCCTATGCATCAATAATCAAACTGGAAGACCCAAATTTGATGTTAGCTGTAAATAACTTACATCTTCTTCAGTGACTTCTCTTGGGATATTACTAACATAAAGCTTGTTAGATCTGCCACCATCAAAGTATTCTGAGACAAAAAAAAAATTAAATTAAATAAATAATTTAGCAAGTCTTCTTGGTAGTGAAAACACAAGGAGCAGTGCATTTCCTCTATGTTCATGGACATAGAGGTAACCAAATCAACGTAAACCAATCAATTGAGCAACCAAACCCTAATTAGTTCCTCTATTTCATGGACAAATCAACATTAAAATAATTTGGATTTTAAAATCCACAGCTACACCTAGAGCTATTATACCAAAACCTGAGGCTACCAAATGCAAAAATGCTACAAAATTTGACGTCGTTTATCCAAATTAACTCAAACTATAAAATTCATATCAAAATTGGATATGAAAGATATCAGTTCATAGAGTTGGGAGTTTATAACTCTTTTTTAGTGAATTGAATACCTCCGTTAGTCTGAATTACAAGTGTGAGATTACAAACCAGTAGGTCCATGAACAGAGTGAGGAAATTGTCTCTTTCGTCCCGAAAATGCAGCTCCATTGGCGTATCCAAATGCGTCGGTTGGTTCACTGCCAACATCCTGGTAGTTGTTTTGGTATCTACGGTGGTGATTGTAGTGGCCGCCGTTAGAGAATCCACCACCGTGATTGAAGGGGCCGCCGTCGTGGTAGGGAGGAGGGCCGGAGGACCAGGAAGAATTGCTATGTTGATCCATACAACTGAAACCCTAACGATTGATCGGTAATCAGATTCCAGTGTTTGACTGCAGAGTTTTTTTTTTTGGAACGGCAATGCATTAAAAACGGGCAAAAACCCCTAGCAAGAAGCTAGAGGCCGCCAAAAATAAGAACCATTACAAACGAAAGTAATACCACGAATCCCAACTAATGGGATTCGACTTACATCGGTTCAAAAACCAAAGGAAGCTCCAACTCTTTATGTCAAAAACGACACGATGCACCGAAGGATATTTGTTCTTAAATACCACATTGTTTCTTTCCTTCCAAAGGCACCAACACGTAGTAAGCATGATTGTGTTCAAAGCCTTCATTTTCCACTCCACATCCGACAAGCCCTTGTGAATGTTGACCACGTCTTTGAATGAGAAGAGAAATAAGTTAGGAAGACGACACCATTGCGCCACAATTATCCATACCTTATTCGCAAAGTTGCATCCGGTGAACATGTGATCAATCGTTTCCTCACTATCACCACAAAGAATACAAGCCAAAGAATCAACCTGTATATTCCTCCTCACAAGAGCATCCTTTGTGGGTAACCTTCCAAGAAACGCTCTCCAAATGAACAAATTCACCTTGAGAGGCACCGTCTTGCACCAAGCGAACTCAAAACCCTGCCCTTGGACTAGCGCAGCTTGAGCAATTAAGCGGACATCTTTAACAGAAAAGCCTTCCCCTTTATCATCCATCCATCGCCACCCATCCACCCCCCTGATCATATGATTGTTTAAATAAATTCCTTTTGCAACAAAATCCTTATCCACCTTCCTTATGGCTTTCCAAACCCCACCAGCCGCAACCTTGCAAGGAATTAACGAATTCCCCGTAATGTCCCCGTGAATACTGTGTATCACCCGTCGCCACAACCTGTCGGGTTCTATATTATATCTCCAGTACCACTTAGCTAAAAGACATTTGTTGAAGGTTTCCAAATCCAACAATCCCAATCCACCAACCGAGATGGGTCTCAACACCTTGTCTCTCGCCACCCAATGAATTTTACGCTTCTCATCATCACCTCCCCACAAAAACTTAAACCTTATTTTTTCCAAAGTCTCTAAAACGTTTTTGGGAGCCCGATAAAGAGAAAAAAAATAAGTCGGAAGAGCATCTAACACCGATTTAATAAGCGTTAGACGACCCCCCATAGATAAGTGTTTCGCCTTCCAAGAAGATAATCTATTCCGGAACGTATCGATAACAAGCCTCCAATACTTTTTAATATTCATGTTGGCACCCACCATAAGGCCTAAATAATTAAAGGGAAAATCACAAACTTTGCATCCCATAAGAGAAGCTTTTGAATTGATTTCCTCCACCGGAACGTTAACGCCATGAATTCCACACTTGTTGAGGTTAACCCGAAGGCCCGAAACAAGAAAAAAACCCCAAAGAAGCCGTCGTAAGTTGAGGAAATTGCTCCCCGACCATTGTCCCAAAACCATCACATCATCCGCAAACACTAAATGGCTAATCACCGGCCCCTCTCTTGGAGTTATAATACCATGAAAAATTACCATTGAGGTCGCCTTCCGCATCATACAATGAAAAGCCTCCATCACCACGATGAACAAGAAAGGTGAAAGTGGGTCTCCTTGACGAACACCTCTAAAGCACTCAAACTCCGAAGTCGGGGAACCATTAATAAGAATGGAGGTGCGTGAGGCCTCAAGTATCCCCCTAACCCATTTTCGCCATAAGGCGGGAAAATTCATTTGGCCGAGGATAGAATCCAAAAATTCCCAATTTAAAGAATCATAAGCTTTGTTGAAATCAATTTTAAAGAACAAAGCTTGAAGGTTGCATCGTTTAAGCCAAGAAAGAATTTCGTTGATTATAATCGGACCATCAACGATATTACGATTAGCAATGAAAGCCATTTGTGTCTCCGAAATTACATGGTCCAACACCCGTTTCATTCGGTTAGCCAAAACTTTTGAGACAACCTTAGCAATACAACCCATAAGAGAGATAGGTCGGAAATCGCCAAAACCTTGAGGATCCGAGACTTTGGCAATGAGGCAAATGAATGACGACGTGCAACCTTTACTAAAATTGCCCTCCACTATTTGTTAAAGGCGTGTTACTCCCCTCGATTTAGTGAAATGGTACAGGAAAAAAAAGTCATTTTATACTTTTTATACGGGTCACTTTTAGACTCCACTGTTTGGTTCGTAATTTTTTTGTTTAATTATCGCAAAACTTAATAAGTTAGGACAATGTTAAGTTAACAAGAGATTGATGACCACAATCCCAAGTATTTGTCATCACCATATGATGGTGATGATCATTCAAAGTTTACAAAAATCAAGACACAAAACGGTTAAACCTTAACAAGGTCAGTTCCTTTCATGATTTGATCTTCAAACAACACAAGTTTTATGTTTATAAAACTTTAATAATCAAAATTCTAAGGTTGTTCTCTTCATCAAGTTAGGATGGTGACCTCTCCTGAGGCTTCAATGGCGATGACCTCATATTCTATAAAAACTGTGTGTTCGGTTCTTTGGTTTACTTGATTCACATGTCATTCACCTAACATAAACACCATTCATAGTTAGTGTTTATGTATAACGATTAATAGGTTAAGGATAAACCAAGTTCCATAACCAAATTAGTTCACTGTTTAAAAATCAGCAAAAGCAACATTTCTATTCCCACTGATGTACACCCTAACGTACGTTGGATGTTTCCCTTTTTAACGTAATGTACATCCTTTAGTTGAACTTTTGCCCATTTTTAATATGTCCTTGAACTTATAACTCTTCCCAAGACCCGGGCTTTAACCCGTTGTTTTCCAAACTCTTTTGTACAAGTTTATAGGTACTCAAATCAGTTTGTAATCTAGTTACGCAAAGGTTTTCCCATTATTCATTGATTCTACCCGTTTAACCCGTTTATTTGGTTTTTCATAATGTAGAATCATAACAAGTTTAGCATTCGCATTTCATTTCATTTGTTTGTAAAGTATAACAGCTAAACTATTTAATTCGTTATCGTTCCCGTAGGATGACTTTAAGCTAACCGATTCCATTTATTCTATATGGTGTTTTCCAAAATATCGCTTGTTTCACCCCCCCATGAGATGATTCTAAACCATTCGCCAACCCGACTCATTTGGTCCTAAAGACCGAAAACCATCAAAACAGGTTTTAATGTTGGACTGTTCGATTTTGGTTTTTAATGATAACCCGGTATTTTGTAAATAAGTAATTATCTTGAATAGATTAACCATTTCTTTATTTTCCGATCGCCTGAGAAAAGAAATATCTTGTTGTTTCTTCAAAACCGAAATGTGAACATCCCTATCCCTAACACTCGAAGTTGCAGCCAGTGTTGTAAAAATTCATATTAATCGGTGCCTAAGCGCTAGGCGATGGGTTAGGGAGGAATTTTTACCCAGTCGCATCATTAATTGGAAGGCAACATAATCAAAAAAAATCGGTCCCAGACGGTCCTAGGCAGAGCTAGTCGGTGCTGCTTTTATGTCGGTTCGCTGGAAATAAAGAAAAAGATACCGGAAAATGAAGAATATCGTCAGAAATAAAGAAGAAAAAGGAGGAATGAACAAGGGTCCACTGGCTGCTGTGTATAACCTAGGTTTGTTAGGTTTAAATATTTTAGATGTTTTACATTTAACCCTTATATTTTTTCACTAGCTTACATTTCATTCCTAAACTTGATAATTTTTATTAGTGCGGGTATTTTAACACAAAACCCCCTCTATCGTCACTAGCTTACAGTTTCTCCTTAAACTTATACATAAAAAGTATATAATATAACATTATATATATATATATATATATATACTAGCTTTTGATACCCGTGCGACGCACGAGTGGTTTTTAAAAAAGTAAATCCAACAATTTAAATATTATAATAAATGTAATTCGATAATTGAAACCCGTGCATCGTACGGCGGTATTTAAAAAAAATCAAAACTAAAATGTACTAATGATTCTTTATATCATCTAAGAATTTTTTTAATTAGAAATATCCAGTTAAAAGTTTTAATGGTTCTTTTACAATGAGCCACTTTCACTTCCTAGTAAAATATAAAAATGATATAAACATTAGTGTAATCTCTAAAACTTAAGAGAAAATTAAAGTTTGTATCATACCCTTTTTCAATTATAAAAACAAACACAAAAACAAAACCATTTGATTATAATCGTGCATTCATGCATGAATAATCTAAGAGTAGTCATAAGCATCACTCAAGGACACCCTTATGATACATTTGGGAATTTGTGTAGCTAAACAATAAAAAAAAAAGTTATTGATATTAATTATATTGTTATATTTATTTAAGAAATAATTGTTTGTAAACAATAATAAAATTAAGAATGCAATTATAGTGATAATATCTTTATTAAAATTCATAAGAATTGATTTAGGTTTTTGAAATTATAATATTTAAGGCTCATTGGATTTAAAATTGACTTTTTTTTTTCAAATCCAAATCCGTCATTTACGATATATAATTCAATCTTTAAATGTGTTTGACTTTTTTGAAATATAATTAAAGACGTAATCATACAGTTTGTAATTAGACTCTTTCTATTTTTGAGTAATCATAACTATATTATGAATGTCAAATTTCATTTATTGAAAAAAATTTGAGCGGGAAAACCACAAAATGGATTGTTGTGGTGATGCCATGTGGCATCCAATATTTTCATATATATATGAGTAAATTACTGTTTACGTCCCTGTGGTTTGCATCAAATTACTATTTAGGTCCCAAATTTTCAATTTCAACAAATCTGCCCCTGTGGTTTCCGACTTGTATCCAATCAAGTCCCAAACGCTAACACCGTTAAAATTTTCTGTTAAGTTTTGGTAAAAAGACTAAGATGCCCTCCATTATTTAACTTGTCCACACCCCCCTAAATCTTGTCCACTTACGTTCAAACCGAACGGAAACCAAACCACCGGCGATGGAAACCAAACCACCGGCGATGGATCTTCCGGCAATGGATCCTCCGGCGATGGATCCTCCAACGGAAATCGAACGCCGTTCACATCAGATCTCGGCTCAGATCGGAAATCGAACGAAAAACACCGGTGAAATCACTGGTGCCCTGCATCTCTGGTGGCGACATCTCCACGTCCGCCGCCCTGCATTTACTTCGCTTACTTCGCCGGATCTGGATTAGCAGGCGGTGGTCGTTTCCAGGCGGCGTTTACTTCGCCGGAAACAAACCTGGTGGATCTGCACGACCCACGAAGATTTCAGGAAGGGTTTTAATTAGGTTCTTGAACAAGGGGTTTTGCTTTTGGCCGGTGAAAATCATCATCTCCATCACCAAATATCATGTCTGGAAAAACCGATTGCTGCTTATATTTGGTCGCCGGAGATTTGGGGGTCGTCGGAGAGAAGAGGGGAAGAACTTGGTCCGTCTTATTTATGGTTTTGATTAGGTTTAGTTATTTAGGGTTTTGATTAGGTTTAGATGGTTGTGTCGGAGAAGACGATCGGAGAGGGCGGTACGTGCTGGCGGCCGATTGACGGTGGGGTGAGATGATGATGATGATGATTGCCGGTGAAGATAAACAGTGGGGAGGGGTATTTATTTTTAGTAAATTACATTTTGCTCCTCTTGTATTTTAAAAAAAACAAGACCAGTCCCTGCATATTTTAGAAATTAAAGGAGAGATAAAGGTTAAGGGTATTTCAGTCCTTTCACCAAAACTTAACAGAAAAATTTAACGGTGTTAGCGTTTAGGACTTGATTGGATACAATCCGGAAACCACAGGGGCAGATTTGTTGAAATTGAAAATTTAGGACCTAAATAGTAATTTGGTGCAAACCACAGGGACGTAAACAGTAATTTACTCTATATATATTATATAGATACACACACACTATGTTAGAACCCATGTATTACATGAGTTTAATTAATACAAATTATTATAAACAATAATTTTTATGAAGATTTGTCTATTAAATGTCATCAAGCATTTGTGAAATAATACAATGACAGTAAATCGAGTTATACAAAGACTTTGTCAAAACTTTGATTCCAAATATCTCAACAACCTAGATTACTTCTTAGGCGTTGAGATCATTCATCGACAACAAAACATACTTATCTCACAGAGAAAATACATCCATGAAGTCGTTTAACGTGCATGACTATTTGACTGTAAGCGTGCCAACCTGACATGTTTAGCACCCCTAAGAGTATGAGTTCATATTCTGTGAAGTACACGTTAATAAAAAAAATGTAATGTTGTATATATGTAGGGACCAAAACGGGAAAGTAGTTAAAATACGAGGGTTAAAATAGCATGAGTAACAAAACATGAGGTTCTTGTTGGTGTATATTATTATCCATCGGCATATATGTACCACATCAAGGCTTCTCCGGTTAGAGTAAAAGACGAACCCTACCTGCTCTGCTCAATCCGTTCCTGTCGCCGCCCAGTGTTTTATCTTCCGGTGGCATTATCGCCCCCTTCGATTGTGCACGTTAACGGACTATCATCGGTAATTTATCGTACGATATGATTTCGTCTATTTTTTCAGATTATACTCTCGATTTCTAGGGTTTATATGTGCGCAAACCTGTTTCTCTGCATTTAGTCAGTCTACGTTGTATGAATGAATGCATATCGCCATTTTCTTCATTTATTCACCTGTTGAGTTACTGCATTTGTATGGGTGAAAGGTTTCAGGAGCTATATTACGTGATTTGGTTGTTCTTGTGGATTTGGAGAGCTTATGTAGGTCTAGAAACTACTGATCGTAATGCAAGTAGTCCTCTAATTTGTTATGGTTGTGTTTGCCTAGCATGTTGTTGCTGGCAATAGCTATAGCTATGTTTGCATCATTTACCAATCTTTTGTTCCATGTCCTATTTTGTGTGTCAAGATTCAGTTTTTTTTTTTTTTTATTGAGTTGATGTAGCTGAGTAGTTAGCGTGGATAAGTGTTGTGTCTAGGCTGTATGGTCTTATGAAATTTGCGCAGGTTTTGTAATTTGGTTCCTGGGTAGTCAAAGGCTCAAGGTGCAAAGGGTGAGCCTGTCACCTAGGCGCAAGGTGCTTCAAAAGCACACACCCAAGGAAAGCAACACACACTTGTATTGGAGGTCATATCTAGCTGTTTTAGACTGTTTTTTGGCCATTTTTAGCTGTTCCAGACCCATTCAGCCCCAGTTTTCTCCGGTTCAGCGTGCCTCCCTGACTCAGGGCGGTTTGAGGAGCCTTTCATCGCCTGGGCGCCTAAGCGCACGGCCTTTGGCACCTTTGACTACTATGTTTGGTTCATCTGTAGGCTGTAGCACTATTAATTTGTAAAATACTATAGATGTAACCTGTATAGTACCTACTGCTTATGACCTATGATCTAATTGCATACCACAATCTTTGTTACCCTTCCAGTATTGAGTTCTGTAAACACTCATATTAACTTGTTACTATGTTAGGATTACGGATTTGATATTGATGGCATGTGTGCTTGTCAGGGAGTGACATGTTTTTTTTTTTTGACAGTTGAAAGATGGCTAATAGAGAGGATTTAGACATTGAGGATGATGATGATGATTTCAGTGAACTTTACAAAGAATACACAGGTCCTCCAAGAACCAACACAACTGGTGCACCGGAGACCACAAAGACAAATAAAAGGTCTCATGCTGGTTCAGATGAAGAAGAGGAAGCCCCAGACCCGAATGCTGTTCCTACTGATTTTACTAGCCGGGAAGCTAAGGTTTGGGAGGCTAAATCTAAAGCTACAGAGAGGAATTGGAAAAAAAGAAAGGAAGAAGAAATGATATGTAAAATATGTGGAGAATCTGGTCACTTTACTCAGGTAAAATTATCATGATCTTCAAATGATGTTTTTGCTTTATCTCAACTCTCAAGACATGTGTTATGTTGCTTTAAAAGTTTGTGGGGACACCAGAGGTATAAGTAGTTCTCATGAAGAAACTGGTGAGTTATGTATAAATGGTAGAGCTGGCCAATATGCAAAATGAACAGGTTGGGTAGTGGGTTGAAATCCCCAAACTTTTTGTATGGGTCAATAAGGGCCAGGTGACAAAAACGTAATGGTCTATTTTCTTCTAATTGTAGCGTATAGAAGCTTGTACCTGTTCATATATATTTTGGATGACTTTTGATATGTTTGACCCCTGGCTTAGTTTTTCAAATGGAAACCATTTAGTCCATTGGAGACGCATATAAATCCAAATCAGCCAATTTCAAGATAACCTGTTATTATGCTATATTTTAGCAGCATCATCATGATTAAATTTATCATCCTTAAAGTGCTAGGGGTATAATCATCATTCTTCTGCTATATTTCTCTCTCTAATAATCTGTTTAATTAACTTGTCCCGTGGTTTCTTCTTCAAATTTGGTGTTCTTTTCTTGATTATCACAGGGTTGTCCATCAACTCTTGGGGCTAATCGCAAAGATTTTTTTGAAAGGGTTCCTGCAAGAGATCCTCAAGTTAAAGCACTCTTTCCTGAAAGAGTTATAAGCAAAATCGAAAAAGATATTGGGTGCAAAATTAAAGTAGAGGAAAAGTTTATAATTGTTAGTGGCAAAGATAGGCTGATCTTAGCCAAAGGTGTAGATGCTGTTCACAAAATAAAAAATGAAGGTGACAGAAAGGTTGGTTCTAGTTCAAATATGACTAGATCCAGGTCACCAGAAGGCAGAAGCCCGGTTAGCTCCAGAATGGGTCGGTCTGATTCTCAAAGGTCTAACCCTAGCCCTAGAAATTCCTCACGTTCAAGGTTTATACGTGAAGATTTGCAGAAGTTACCAAGGGGGTCCCCACAAGGTAGGGACTGCATAGGAATATATATGGTAAACACATGATTGTAGTGTAAGAGGTGCCTTTCCAACTTTTCTCTGTTTAAGTGGCGGTTATAACCCATTTACTTATGGATGGGTCGATTTGGGCTGTGTTGTTTTGAATGGGTCAAATAGATTACAAATTGGTTATCAATGAGTAGAAAGTACTGGAAGTCTATTTTTAATATACACAACCTCCTAAATCTTTTTACCGAGAGACCACTACGATATAATATTGTTGTCATACTTAACAAGTTAAGCATTAAAAAAAGTGTTTGGGTAAACCTACTCGGTTCTTTTCAGCGTGTAAAAAGTGACACTAAAACACAATTTGATCCAACCCACCCAGACCAAACAAATTGCCACCTCCACTTCTACTTAATGCCTAATTCTTTATTACTTTTTGTTGTTGTCTCGAGTTATATAACATTGTTGTTTATTGCTTATCCAGTGATTTGAAGCAAGAGGTAAGTTGTTATGTTCAAGAATAATGTGTTGGATTCTGAAGTGAATTTCTGGGTGGGTCTGACTTGATTTGGATATTATATTGTTATTAGTGAATGCATATCCAGACTTGTTGAATTAAATTGTTTAACACGCTCTTCATTTGGTGAAGCTTATGGGAATGATGGCGCCCGAGGCCGGTCAACACAGTCAAAATCTCCTGCTCGCCCTCCTTACACCGGTGGTGCACATGATTCATACGACAGTCACAGGAATAAAGGCTGGGATACTGACAAACATGGACCTGATTCGCAATCCAGTGGTAAAGGAGGCTATTCTACCTTTCCACAGACATTAGAGGAATTGCATTTGGAATATAACCGGGGTGCAATGGAGATCACAAGGATTCGAGATAAGGAACATGATGGAGAAAATAACAGGCATCGTGAGGTAAATATAATTTGATCATATTTTACTTGTCTGAATAAGTGTATAGACTTCCTCTGAATTTGCACATAAGGTCCCTGGACTTTTGTTTTGTGTGATTCAATTCCTAGACTATTAAAACATAACGAAAAAGGTTCTTTTAAAATGTTTATGGACTTAGTTAGCCATGCAATAGAAGGACCTTTTGTAAATATTAATAAGTACAGTGTTTGAATCGTGCAAACGACTTTCTCTTAATCATGAAAAAAGAAATTCCAGGGACCTGCGTGTAAATTCAGCTTAAGCCCCTAGGGTTTTCTTTGACAATTTTCCACGTTAGTGTGATGGTTTTCTTACATATTTTGTGTATTTTAGACTTTAAGAGAAATAAGGGAAAATTATATGAAGAGATTTGCTATGACACGAGCAATGCATGCAAAGCAGTGGGAAGAGTTTCTTCAAATGGATGCTCAAAGGCGGCAAGAAAGGGAGAGGCGACACATGGCTGCTTCAGGATTTGGCGGTTATAAACAATCTGAATATGGAGACACTGTTGGGAATCCTTACAGCGGTGGCAATATGCCAATGGATTTAAGGGGAAGGTATCCAGATGTTGATAATTACCCTTCTTCAAGATCACATGACAGTTATGGTGACTTTCAATCCCAAAGACATGAAGACTTTGCGAAGGCATATAATAGATATTAAGTTATGTGTATCAACACTGGTGAGTTGCCTTAATTTCTCAGATCTTATGAGCAAATTTGTATTGAATTGATTCAATCAATTGGTCCCATGCCACTGTGCCTGCTTGCTTTGTTATACCGTAAAAAGCAAGCCCTACACTCAAGATGGTGGTGGCAGTGTTGGAGGTGGTGTCTATGGCGACAGTTGTGATTGCGTTGGTGGTGATGAGTGTATTGGCGACACACAATTGTCGTGGGGATTGCTCTTGAATTTGAACCCATTACAATTAGAGTGACTCATTTTGACCCGTTTAATTAGAGTCCACTCAAGTTGATCCACTGTATAATTTGAATAGACCCAAATAAACCAACATGCAATTTTTTAAACCGAAATCAACCCATCTATAGATGAACGGGTCATGATTTCCACGTATAATGAAGGATAAAGGGACCAGTGTAAATATAGTGTACTAGGGTGCCTGTGTTTTGTTGATTAACAAAACTTTCATCCTTTACTTGTTTGGCCTAAGTAACAGCTCGGAAAATTTTCAGGGCCCAGTTCGAGGTTGGGTGTGATATGGGAAGCACTGAGCGCGTTTAAGGTAAGTATAGCAATTATCCTGTGGTCTTTTCTTGTGGCACTGGGTGCTAAAACTGTTTTTTATTTGTTTTGGGATGAATGTTGTAGCAACTTATGACACCTATTATGGTTTTTAGATTTGAGGTTTATCATTCAATTATTCAAGTAGATATTTAACTTTATAAGTGGATGTTGGTTGTTTTCAGCACTGTTTTTAAAGCCGGAGTGGTTGCTTTTTTTTCAAATCGGTACCGGTTGAATAACCGGCCA
This sequence comes from Deinandra increscens subsp. villosa, assembly GCA_039602395.1. Lineage (NCBI taxonomy): Eukaryota > Viridiplantae > Streptophyta > Magnoliopsida > Asterales > Asteraceae > Deinandra > Deinandra increscens. The sequence continues at coordinate 98,244,552 of JBCNJP010000025.1, forward strand.
AATGAGTTCATTTGAAGCCCCTTGGTATTTGAACCGTCATGTGACTGCGAGTCACATTGGTTGTAACAGTGAAAACGGTCCAGATGTCAGAATTTTGTTTTCTATCAAAATGTCTTTTACCTACTATGTTTATCCAAGCGTTTATTACTAACATTATAGCACAACAAAAGATGAGTCGTGAGTTAGTTCTTTTGTTTTTGGTTTTAAATCAGGTATACACAATTTCTAACAGCAATTTCTATATCCTCTAGGATAAATAGGCCAAACAAGCATTTTAGATGAACATCTAGCCTTTTGGTTGTGGTCTTTGAGGGCTTAAATTAGGTATATATATCTAAGTTATTTAGGATATTCGGGTTTTAAACACGTCTGAAGAACGAACAGATAAGGTGACGGTTTGAATACCAAAACATTGGTTTTGGTGTTTGTGGGTAAACCTGGATGTCATGGCATTTGCTAAAAAAATATTATCTATTATCTTATTAGTCCGGTTTTTGTCGCTTTATTTAAACAGTTGTAAATTGTCATATTTTTCCTTTCAAAGTGTTCTATTAAGGTTACCTGCAATTTTTTATTAATCTAAATTTAGAATAACTATTAGGTGTTTTATAGCTGTGAATTTTTTTTATAAATATTAGTAAATCTTGTACATCATAAAGATTTACGAGGTTAATATTTCTGTGTTACCAAATGTTCTTGATAACTTAGTTTCATTGGAGAAGTTATAACTTT
>JBCNJP010000025.1:98245783-98284814 GCA_039602395.1 Deinandra increscens subsp. villosa
ACACACACTATGTTAGAACCCATGTATTACATGAGTTTAATTAATACAAATTATTATAAACAATAATTTTTATGAAGATTTGTCTATTAAATGTCATCAAGCATTTGTGAAATAATACAATGACAGTAAATCGAGTTATACAAAGACTTTGTCAAAACTTTGATTCCAAATATCTCAACAACCTAGATTACTTCTTAGGCGTTGAGATCATTCATCGACAACAAAACATACTTATCTCACAGAGAAAATACATCCATGAAGTCGTTTAACGTGCATGACTATTTGACTGTAAGCGTGCCAACCTGACATGTTTAGCACCCCTAAGAGTATGAGTTCATATTCTGTGAAGTACACGTTAATAAAAAAAATGTAATGTTGTATATATGTAGGGACCAAAACGGGAAAGTAGTTAAAATACGAGGGTTAAAATAGCATGAGTAACAAAACATGAGGTTCTTGTTGGTGTATATTATTATCCATCGGCATATATGTACCACATCAAGGCTTCTCCGGTTAGAGTAAAAGACGAACCCTACCTGCTCTGCTCGCTCAATCCGTTCCTGTCGCCGCCCAGTGTTTTATCTTCCGGTGGCATTATCGCCCCCTTCGATTGTGCACGTTAACGGACTATCATCGGTAATTTATCGTACGATATGATTTCGTCTATTTTTTCAGATTATACTCTCGATTTCTAGGGTTTTTATGTGCGCAAACCTGTTTCTCTGCATTTAGTCAGTCTACGTTGTATGAATGAATGCATATCGCCATTTTCTTCATTTATTCACCTGTTGAGTTACTGCATTTGTATGGGTGAAAGGTTTCAGGAGCTATATTACGTGATTTGGTTGTTCTTGTGGATTTGGAGAGCTTATGTAGGTCTAGAAACTACTGATCGTAATGCAAGTAGTCCTCTAATTTGTTATGGTTGTGTTTGCCTAGCATGTTGTTGCTGGCAATAGCTATAGCTATGTTTGCATCATTTACCAATCTTTTGTTCCATGTCCTATTTTGTGTGTCAAGATTCAGTTTTTTTTTTTTTTTATTGAGTTGATGTAGCTGAGTAGTTAGCGTGGATAAGTGTTGTGTCTAGGCTGTATGGTCTTATGAAATTTGCGCAGGTTTTGTAATTTGGTTCCTGGGTAGTCAAAGGCTCAAGGTGCAAAGGGTGAGCCTGTCACCTAGGCGCAAGGTGCTTCAAAAGCACACACCCAAGGAAAGCAACACACACTTGTATTGGAGGTCATATCTAGCTGTTTTAGACTGTTTTTTGGCCATTATTTAGCTGTTCCAGACCCATTCAGCCCCAGTTTTCTCCGGTTCAGCGTGCCTCCCTGACTCAGGGCGGTTTGAGGAGCCTTTCATCGCCTGGGCGCCTAGGCGCACGGCCTTTGGCGCCTTTGACTACTATGTTTGGTTCATCTGTAGGCTGTAGCACTATTAATTTGTAAAATACTATAGATGTAACCTGTATAGTACCTACTGCTTATGAACTATGATCTAATTGCATACCACAATCTTTGTTACCCTTCCAGTATTGAGTTCTGTAAACACTCATATTAACTTGTTACTATGTTAGGATTACGGATTTGATATTGATGGCATGTGTGCTTGTCAGGGAGTGACATGTTTTTTTTTTTGACAGTTGAAAGATGGCTAATAGAGAGGATTTAGACATTGAGGATGATGATGATGATTTCAGTGAACTTTACAAAGAATACACAGGTCCTCCAAGAACCAACACAACTGGTGCACCGGAGACCACAAAGACAAATAAAAGGTCTCATGCTGGTTCAGATGAAGAAGAGGAAGCCCCAGACCCGAACGCTGTTCCTACTGATTTTACTAGCCGGGAAGCTAAGGTTTGGGAGGCTAAATCTAAAGCTACTGAGAGGAATTGGAAAAAAAGAAAGGAAGAAGAAATGATATGTAAAATATGTGGAGAATCTGGTCACTTTACTCAGGTAAAATTATCATGATCTTCAAATGATGTTTTTGCTTTATCTCAACTCTCAAGACATGTGTTATGTTGCTTTAAAAGTTTGTGGGGACACCAGAGGTATAAGTAGTTCTCATGAAGAAACTGGTGAGTTATGTATAAATGGTAGAGCTGGCCAATATGCAAAATGAACAGGTTGGGTAGTGGGTTGAAATCCCCAAACTTTTTGTATGGGTCAATAAGGGCCAGGTGACAAAAACGTAATGGTCTATTTTCTTCTAATTGTAGCGTATAGAAGCTTGTACCTGTTCATATATATTTTGGATGACTTTTGATATGTTTGACCCCTGGCTTAGTTTTTCAAATGGAAACCATTTAGTCCATTGGAGACGCATATAAATCCAAATCAGCCAATTTCAAGATAACCTGTTATTATGCTATATTTTAGCAGCATCATCATGATTAAATTTATCATCCTTAAAGCGCTAGGGGTATAATCATTATTCTTCTGCTATATTTCTCTCTCTAATAATCTGTTTAATTAACTTGTCCCGTGGTTTCTTCTTCAAATTTGGTGTTCTTTTCTTGATTATCACAGGGTTGTCCATCAACTCTTGGGGCTAATCGCAAAGATTTTTTTGAAAGGGTTCCTGCAAGAGATCCTCAAGTTAAAGCACTCTTTCCTGAAAGAGTTATAAGCAAAATCGAAAAAGATATTGGGTGCAAAATTAAAGTAGAGGAAAAGTTTATAATTGTTAGTGGCAAAGATAGGCTGATCTTAGCCAAAGGTGTAGATGCTGTTCACAAAATAAAAAATGAAGGTGACAGAAAGGTTGGTTCTAGTTCAAATATGACTAGATCCAGGTCACCAGAAGGCAGAAGCCCGGTTAGCTCCAGAATGGGTCGGTCTGATTCTCAAAGGTCTAACCCTAGCCCTAGAAATTCCTCACGTTCAAGGTTTATACGTGAAGATTTGCAGAAGTTACCAAGGGGGTCCCCACAAGGTAGGGACTGCATAGGAATATATATGGTAAACACATGATTGTAGTGTAAGAGGTGCCTTTCCAACTTTTCTCTGTTTAAGTGGCGGTTATAACCCATTTACTTATGGATGGGTCGATTTGGGCTGTGTTGTTTTGAATGGGTCAAATAGATTACAAATTGGTTATCAATGAGTGGAAAGTACTGGAAGTCTATTTTTAATATACACAACCTCCTAAATCTTTTTACCGAGAGACCACTATTATATAATATTGTTGTCATACTTAACAAGTTAAGCATTAAAAAAAGTGTTTGGGTAAACCTACTCGGTTCTTTTCAGCGTGTAAAAAGTGACACTAAAACACAATTTGATCCAACCCACCCAGACCAAACAAATTGCCACCTCCACTTCTACTTAATGCCTAATTCTTTATTACTTTTTGTTGTTGTCTCGAGTTATATAACATTGTTGTTTATTGCTTATCCAGTGATTTGAAGCAAGAGGTAAGTTGTTATGTTCAAGAATAATGTGTTGGATTCTGAAGTGAATTTCTGGGTGGGTCTGACTTGATTTGGATATTATATTGTTATTAGTGAATGTATATCCAGACTTGTTGAATTAAATTGTTTAACACGCTCTTCATTTGGTGAAGCTTATGGGAATGATGGCGCCCGAGGTCGGTCAACACAGTCAAAATCTCCTGCTCGCCCTCCTTACACCGGTGGTGCACATGATTCATACGACAGTCACAGGAATAAAGGCTGGGATGCTGACAAACATGGACCTGATTCGCAATCCAGCGGTAAAGGAGGCTATTCTACCTTTCCACAGACATTGGAGGAATTGCATTTGGAATATAACCGGGGTGCAATGGAGATCACAAGGATTCGAGATAAGGAACATGATGGAGAAAATAACAGGCATCGTGAGGTAAATATAATTTGATCATATTTTACTTGTCTGAATAAGTGTATAGACTTCCTCTGAATTTGCACATAAGGTCCCTGGACTTTTGTTTTGTGTGATTCAATTCCTAGACTATTAAAACATAACGAAAAAGGTTCTTTTAAAATGTTTATGGACTTAGTTAGCCATGCAATAGAAGGACCTTTTGTAAATATTAATAAGTACAGTGTTTGAATCGTGCAAACGACTTTCTCTTAATCATGAAAAAAGAAATTCCAGGGACCTGCGTGTAAATTCAGCTTAAGCCCCTAGGGTTTTCTTTGACAATTTTCCACGTTAGTGTGATGGTTTTCTTACATATTTTGTGTATTTTAGACTTTAAGAGAAATAAGGGAAAATTATATGAAGAGATTTGCTATGACACGAGCAATGCATGCAAAGCAGTGGGAAGAGTTTCTTCAAATGGATGCTCAAAGGCGGCAAGAAAGGGAGAGGCGACACATGGCTGCTTCAGGATTTGGCGGTTATAAACAATCTGAATATGGAGACACTGTTGGGAATCCTTACAGCGGTGGCAATATGCCAATGGATTTAAGGGGAAGGTATCCAGATGTTGATAATTACCCTTCTTCAAGATCACATGACAGTTATGGTGACTTTCAATCCCAAAGACATGAAGACTTTGCGAAGGCATATAATAGATATTAAGTTATGTGTATCAACACTGGTGAGTTGCCTTAATTTCTCAGATCTTATGAGCAAATTTGTATTGAATTGATTCAATCAATTGGTCCCATGCCACTGTGCCTGCTTGCTTTGTTATACCGTAAAAAGCAAGCCCTACACTCAAGATGGTGGTGGCAGTGTTGGAGGTGGTGTCTATGGCGACAGTTGTGATTGCGTTGGTGGTGATGAGTGTATTGGCGACACACAATTGTCGTGGGGATTGCTCTTGAATTTGAACCCATTACAATTAGAGTGACTCATTTTGACCCGTTTAATTAGAGTCCACTCAAGTTGATCCACTGTATAATTTGAATAGACCCAAATAAACCAACATGCAATTTTTTAAACCGAAATCAACCCATCTATAGATGAACGGGTCATGATTTCCACGTATAATGAAGGATAAAGGGACCAGTGTAAATATAGTGTACTAGGGTGCCTGTGTTTTGTTGATTAACAAAACTTTCATCCTTTACTTGTTTGGCCTAAGTAACAGCTCGGAAAATTTTCAGGGCCCAGTTCGAGGTTGGGTGTGATATGGGAAGCACTGAGCGCGTTTAAGGTAAGTATAGCAATTATCCTGTGGTCTTTTCTTGTGGCACTGGGTGCTAAAACTGTTTTTTATTTGTTTTGGGATGAATGTTGTCGCAACTTATGACACCTATTATGGTTTTTAGATTTGAGGTTTATCATTCAATTATTCAAGTAGATATTTAACTTTATAAGTGGATGTTGGTTGTTTTCAGCACTGTTTTTAAAGCCGGAGTGGTTGCTTTTTTTTCAAATCGGTACCGGTTGAATAACCGGCCAAATGAGTTCATTTGAAGCCCCTTGGTATTTGAACCGTCACGTGACTGTGAGTCACACTGGTTGTAACAGTGAAAACGTCCAGATGTCAGAATTTTGTTCTTTCAAAATGTCTTTTATCTACTATGTTTATCCAAGCGTTCATTACTAACATTATAGCACAACAAAAGATGAGTCGTGAGTTAGTTCTTTTGTTTTTGGTTTTAAATCAGGTATACACAATTTCTAACAGCAATTTCTATATCCTCTAGGATAATTAGGCCAAACAAGCATTTTAGATGAACATCTAGCCTTTTGGTTGTGGTCTTTGAGGGCTTAAATTAGGTTTATATATCTAAGTTATTTATGATATTCGGGTTTTAAACACGTCTGAAGAACGAACAGATAAGGTGACGGTTTGAATACCAAAACATTGGTTTTGGTGTTTGTGGCTAAACGTGGATGTCATGGCAACAATTACAGTTAATTCGTTTGCTAAAAAAATATTATCTATTATCTTATTAATCCGGTTTTTGTCGCTTTATTTAAACAGTTGTAAATTGTCCTTTTTTCCTTTCAAAGTGTTCTATTAAGGTTACCTGCAATTTTTTATTAATCTAAATTTAGAATAACTATTAGGTGTTTTATAGCTGTGAATTTTTTTTATAAATATTAGTAAATCTTGTACATCATAAAGATTTACGAGGTTAATATTTCTGTGTTACCAAATGTTCTTGATAACTTAGTTTCATTGGAGAAGTTATAACTTTTTTCAAAGATCTTTACATGATTGAAACAAAATATATCAAGACAAAACCTTGGACGTGATAGTTTAGGATTTGTTGCCTCCTAAATCTATGTAAAGCTGCTCGATTTCAACCTGCATACAAAATTCAGCCCGGGAGTAAAGAAAACAATATACATATATATGTGCACATGTAAGTTGTATGCGAAACACATGAAAACTATGTCGATTTGATTAAAACCAATTAATCTCTTAATTTTTACTTTATCTTTCACCTATCTTCTATTCTTGGTCATTAACGCTAACTGTAAATTTTCTCCAATTATAAACAATGAGATTTGCGTTGAGTTGGGATGAAACAATGCTGCATCAAAAAATTCATAGCCATTTGTTAATTTCTCAACGCATATGCAAATTAGATTTTATTTTGTGGCAGACATGTAATCGAAATCCTATGCAAGTTTTATCGAATTCATTTTCACATCAGCAAACCTTTTGATTTATTAGATACTTTAATTATATAAAAAGCTTCGAATTTGCTGAAGATGAAAAGCTGTTCATCCGTTTGCAATGTTGAAAGAAATAGAGATACAAAGATTAAGAGATTTAATTAGTTATACTTAAAATGACGTAGTTTTGATGGGTTTCACATCTAACTTATATATATTGTGTACCTTGTAATGGTCGAGCAATTTCCCTCTTTTCTTCTTCATCGTTGGTGTCAAAAAACCTTTTTCCCCTTCAAATGTTTCAGCTTCAATAATCACACTCTTGATTCTTTCAAAACCTCTTAGCTAATATCACAACACACAAACAAAACGACTTTGTTTAACATGCAGTCTTCACATGAAAAAAAGTTAAAAACAATACCTTGTTTCTTTCTGCAGTAGATTTGAGTTCAGAGAGAACGTATTCATGTAGATCAGTCAGCATACAGAGATCAGAGAAGGTAGTTTTATGCCCGTTTTCATGTGCCCATCTTTCTGCATGTTCATGGCTCGGTACAACCACCGCCACCAGTGAGTGCTTGAAACTGTCCCCATATACCCAAATCTAACCACATAATAATCAGCAGTCAGATCTTTTAAACTCAAGTTTTACGACTTGTACTCACACATTTATGACCTATTGTGAATGTGAATGTTGCATAAATTTCATATTTCATGGTTACTTGTAGATTGTTAACCGTATATCATATACATACAACCTTCGAAACCGGCTTGCCTACTTTTGAAGTGCCTTATATACCCAAATCTAACCGCATGATAATCATCAGGCACGAGACGTTCAAGAAGTAGGACCGGTTTCGAAGGTGTGTAGGGCCCATGTTGTATATGATATACGGTTAATAATTGTACGAGTAACCACTGAAATTTTAAGAAATTTATGCACAACATTCACATTCACAGTAGAGTCCTCATCAATTGTGAGTACAAATCTTAAAATTTGAGGTTTGGTTGTAAATGCTTGTAACTAGAGAAAAGAGAAAAAGCTTAGTAAATCTGCATATCTGACAAAAAAATTGTTAATTTGCTAAAATTTGAGATTTGGTTGTGACTGAAAGAGAGAGAAAATGTAATGATAAAAATATAAAAATGTATTATTTAAGTGTGGTTATGAGTGAAAGAGAGAATAAAATACTAATAAAACTATAAATTATAGGGATGGACGGAGAATCTACTATGACTAAATGCTATGTCGACCAAGACCAGCCATTTGGACTGTTACCTAACTGGCCCATTTTAACACATCTAGTAAGGGTAAAAAGGTGAATGATAATTACATCTTCAACAATGGGAGTGATGGCATAAAGTTTCTCCAGATGCTCAAGTGGAACATACTCTCCTTGTGACAGTTTTATAAGATGTTTCTTCCTGTCAATAATCTTCAATGCTCCATTTGGTAACATCTCCCCAATGTCACCTGATTAAGTCTCAAATTCTCAAAACAATCAACAAATTTTTTTAACCTACTAGAATATAAGAAATAAGCTCTCTAACCTGTATGAAACCACCCATCTATCATCACCTCATGGGTCAACTCTGGATTCTTGTAGTATCCAGCAAAAGGAGCTTTTCCCCTGATACATATTTCGCCACGTGGCAGATTTCCCAACGGGTCATAACCCATTTCTGCCACTTCCTCTAGACGTAATTCGGTGTATACAAAGGGTGAACCGACGGTCCCAACCATGCACATTTGGTCTGGAATTGCGATTGTTGCTAATCCACAAGTCTCTGTCAACCCTATAACAATGAAAAAATTAGTAGTTGAAAACGGGTCAAAACGGGTTCAGATTTTACATGTTTTTCTTTAGTACAGGTTGAAACGGCTGGGTGACCCGCAAACACTTTTTCATCCACGGGGCTATACGCACTAAACTAATATATTTTTATTTGACCCGCTTTATATGACACGCAACCCAAATCAACCCATTTATAACTAAACGGGTCAAGATTGACAAAATGCATTTACCATAGCCTTGTAATACATAAGCACATGATGTAACCCTCAAGAACTCTTCCACCTCCGGGCTTAATGGAGCTCCTCCCGAAACTATAAGCCGAATCCGACCGCCTAGTTTGTTCTTAATCTAAAAAAACAGATATTTCCATTTAGTTTGATGTGGTATATAAGGAATTGAATCTAAAGTTGTATTAACAAAAACCTTTCTGAAAGCCAGCATATCTGCAAATGGTGATGCATATTTCTGCCTATAACCTGCTTTTAACCATCTAAGTTTGCTGCAGAACATTCATATTGATAACCGACATTAATATTCACAAATAGGAAGGAAAAGAATGATTTATACGTAAGGGTCGCGATTAAGTACTAGTTGTATAGAATGTCAAATATTTTCCTTCTCCTTGGATTAAGTTCTTCCAGTCCTTTTAGCACACCTGAAAGGCAAAGATATTAGATAGATTATATCAGTTAAGAGTATTCTTATTGTACTTCTATAAATAGTTGATAGTGTTTTCCAAATAAAAAGAATCATAAGTGATTGAGACCTTCATAAATTCTTTCTAAAACGCGAGGGACTCCAGCTAAAAATGTTGGTTTTAGCTCCATTATATCATCTCTTAGAGCATTTATATCCTGCAAAATGTAACAACTAACACATGATTAAGATTTTAATTCATATATTAACTAAAATTGACCATACCAAGTAAAAAGTGAACTTTACCCCATGGAAGAAGCCAACAGAAGCCCCTTTACTAAAGTAATACTCTTCAATCATGCGATCAAGGATGTGGGCGAGAGGCAGGAAGGATAAATAAACATCATCCTGGGTCATCTGTCTCATTTCCAAAGTCAACAAAAGTCAAACAAAAAGAATGCACAATTTATGTATAGATTTAGTCACCTTGTCCTCAAATTGATCCATGAAGAGATCAACCCCATTTATATATGTTGTGGTATTTTCATGAGTCAAGATAACACCTTTTGGATCTCCATTGGTGCCACTAGTGTACATAATTGTACATATATCACATGGTTTAGGTGTCTGCAGCTCTGATGGATGTTTGCTTCCCTGCTCAAAACATTCATGCAAAATCATTAATCTTTTAAACATAATCATATTAAAATTGAGGCAAATGATCACATTATTAGTATATTATAACACTAATTTGTGGAAGATGAAGAGTGTAAAGTCAAACCATGTCAAGGAAGTCAATCCATGAGAAAGATTTTATCCCAATGGAGTCCATCATTTCCTTTTCTTCATCCTCCATTGAAGTGAAACAAACAATGGCTACAACCACAATAAAGAAAGAAACTTGTTGGATCTTTTTTTATATATGTAGGGGCGCGTTCAATATAGAATGAATTTTAAGTAGAAAACTCTGAGAACCGCATAATGCACTTGTACTTAATGTTTGTCAAATAGCCGAATTATGTATCATAATTAAAGCAAATCATACAAATGTTTATATGTTTCTCAATGTTCTCTAATTAAATTTGATTATGTATTGAAAGACTTTATATATAATATATATATATATATACATATGGAAAGCTTTCGCTCACCCTTGAGCCGTCTAGTATGTGTACAATTTGGGTCTAGTAGCTGCAAAGAAAGCTTAGAAGTTAATTACTGGTGTATATATGAATATTAATAATGTAGTTAGTTACTGGCACTCACTTGTTTAACTTTTTTATCTTGGACAAAAACAATATCAACTTCAGCATGGTCCAAGATGAAATTTACAGCCCCTGCCCCTGTTGAGATAAGTTCCAAAGGGGACTCAGATTAAACCGCAAGGGTTAATTTAGTCATAAAGAAAATTATTAATTACCGAAGGCGTCGTATAGTGGTACACAAATGAGGCTCTGGGCATTGCAAGCCTACATCATAAAATAAAAGGATAACACTGCGAACTGAATAAGATAAATTGAAAAATAATGTTTTATTTCTCTCTTTATAGTCTTTATTTGATTTTATGTGTTCTCTATCCTGAATTTTTTTATAAGATGTGCACATATTTATATTTATTTGCATATAAAAACTATAAATATCATGTATTTATATAATAAAGTATATGTTATATATTGATTCGAAAAGCAAACCAAATGATAACTTTACCTCCATTGCTACAATCCACTGAGGGCAATTTGATCCGTAAATTCCAACTTTACAGCCCTATTTATATAAGATACACACATAGTCACATATACTTATTTTTAATTTAATAGGGTTTTATTACCGTAAATAACCATGATTAATTTTAATTTAATATGGTTTTATTATCAATATGCCTACTTGTTAGGGGCAAAATATGGGTGGTTGAAGCCGAAACAAGTGTCTGGTTAAAATATGGGTCCTGTTAGAGAAAAACAACGAATGGAGACAAAAAATTTCATCCTTTTTATACGATAAAATTACAAAAAACAAAAAAATAATTCAATTACTTTAGCAATAAGAATTTTAAAAGCATAAAATAAAATAGAAGTATTGTGGTTGTAACAATCATATAATTAAGTTATCAAATTTCTCAACTCTTGTAGTCACACACATGGTTTAATTTTATAAAATTTAGAAACAACCAATAACCCCACTTAAACTTAAACCGTCAAAAAATATATATACATTTATGAAATCAGATTACGTACGCGATACCTAGCGCTTGTCCCACTACAAGTCCGCTTATGTTAAGTTATTTATTACAAAGAGATATCAGTGAGTATCTTATTTATGGAGAGATAGGTTAGGTATATGCTTACAGGTTGAAGCCCAGATGCTCTAATGGCATATGCAACATGCAAAACTTCCTCATATACACTCTTGTAAGTTTTCCAAACGTACGGCCCCCACTGATGAAATATTAAAAACAACCATAAAAAAAATTTGGGATGTTACATTTTCACATTATCCGCAATTTCATCTTACACTATCTATAAGTATGGACGGACCAACTATATAGAATGTGGGGTCACCTGACCTAGTAGTTTTATCTTCTTTTTTTTTATACGTACTGTGTATTATAATTATTTGACCGATCCCTTAGATCTTTAAACGTTGACCCATGAGATTTTTAAACTTCCGGTAGAAAAGATTCTTGGGTCATCATTAATTAGTGATGAAGAACAAGTAATTATTCGGTACCTTGCCGTCATTAACGAGCTCTCGCCATCCAAGCATCCTGTTGTTAGGATACTGTTCAACAGCAGAGCTGCAAGACATGTTAATTAATTAAGATTTGATGAGAATTGTTATTTTATAGAATCTATATATCCAGCTAGATGAACTAAGCTAGAATGTACCTAAAGACATCCCAGGTGGTTTTGAGGTGAGAATCAGCAGGCGGGAAGGAATGTTCGGAGAGAAGATTCCGGTAAACCGGACCGACAGACGGATTGCCTTTTCTTCCATCCTCCACCTTCACAGCAAACTGCAGCTTATCCATCATATTCATCCAGCGGCTGAAAACAAAGTGATAGTGTTTTGAAAGGTTGGACTCTTGTGTAAGTTGTGTTTTCAAAAGAAAGTGATGCATATGTTATATTTACAGGGTGGCTTGGAAATACACCCTCATATGTTATAATTTGTCAGAAAACACCCTCTATCTTTCACAGGGTCGTCTGACGATAGTCTCTTATTCACGTTTACGTCTGATTTGACAAAAAAAAATAGTGTAAGATAAGAAAAAGTAGTATATATATATAGCAACACCTTGTTTATATCTTATAATTAAACTTTATGGTTGTGTCGGTGTGAATAAATGGGGTAAGACTTAAGAGCATTCGCAATCGAATTTCTATCTCTATAATTTAATTAAATATTATATTTTTTAAATTTTTTATTAACTTACGGCATCTCATTTTATATTTTCATCTATATATTCTATATTTTTATCTTTATCTCATTCGTAAACACATATTTTTTTCTCTCTCTCATACAAGCTCATAAAATCTATTGAGTTTATCGAGCAATGCACCTTTATATTTAAAGAATCTCTATTAATTATATATATTAGAGATGGAGATTTCAGTGAAGATGAATACTAAAAAAAAACTACAAATTTTAAAATTTCAAAGATGGAGTTGAAGATGAAGAATCCATTGTGTAAATCTAATTTCTTTAAAGTCACTTAACTTTTTTTGAGTGTTCTATTCTTGTATATATATTTTTTATATAAATGTTATTTAAAAAGAATTGAGTGGGCAAATAAAACATATATGAATTTTGAATACTATTTATTTAAGGACTATCATTTTACAAATTAACTTATAGTTGTAGTGAAACAAAAATTACTAAATAATAACAAAGTTTTATAACTGTTCAATTTAATTCAAATTGGAAAAATAGTCGGTAAATAGCAATCAATAATCATTTATAGATTATTTGACTCAATTTTATGAAAATATAAGAGATATATGATTTTATTTTACCAATCAATAATATATGAATTGAAATATCTAATGAAAGTTAAGGAATTTTAGAGGGAAAAAAGTTTTAATAACTTTAATAGAACACTTAAAAACTTGTTTATTATTGTGAAAACCATTATATTTTTCTGTAAAAAAATTTATTTCTCTTTTGAAAGCTAAATTTTCATCAAAATAAAATCACAAAGAGGGTGTTCTCGTTCTAGATTTAGGATGACACTTCAAATCAAAACCAAATCGTTGTTATAGGTGTTAGAAATCATATATGTTCAAATATATCTTGTGTCTCGTGTAAAATCATTATCAAATAGAAATAATTCGATCATAATAGTCAAAAGTTGAATCGGATAAAAATTCACACACAATATGCCGCAATATTGCTAATATTTCCTATGTTTTTGAGGTTTATTATACACATCATCTGAATTCTAATCTCACACCCTCTACGGATGGTCGTCCAACAATAAACTAGACGACCATCCATGCTATGGTTTGTTAGAAAAAAGCCCCATATCTTTCACACGAGACCCACTACTCATTGAATGGTCATCCGGTATATAATCGGACGCCTGCTTGGGATCTAATTTGACATAGGTGGTGAGATTAGTAAAATGATTGAATATATAACAATACCTCTTTTAGACAATATGTTTGTAAGACAACCGTCCCTGTCTATCTATATATTAGTTGCATCTGTCTGCTTAAGAAAGAAAGACCAAACATCTATATGTAGCACAACCAATGGAACGATATCCCATCCCAGCATCCCACATTCAGAATAACACAGCAAATTACAGCAATCTCTTGGTAAAGATTGAGCCTTTAACTTGTCTAAAACAACAATCTGCTTGATTCTTTCAAGCCAAACACACCACCTAAACATTCATAAAAAAAAAATCAAACCAAATCTGGTGCAGAACAAATATAAACTCTTCCAACACCTTAGTAGGTAGGAACAACACGTCATGTCATGTCGCGGGTGGTTAAACAAATATATGCATGATTATACAACTCACATCATATGAAAACAACATAAAGCTACAAACTACCAACAACAAATCTAACCATCCTCACTAATCTATGTCGCTTTCCACAGAGGGGCAGCAGCTAACCCATCAAATTCTGCATCAACTTCCCTTATTTCCTGCTCAATTCCCTCATTCACTGTTTTCATCAGACCGATCTCTGAAATTCCTTTTTCCTTCTTCAGCAACACCTGTTTCCTTCTTTCCTCCAATTCCCTCATCTGTCTACTGATTTCTTCGATCTCTTCATCGATCTTCTTGCCTTGTACGTCTTGTTCCTTGATATTCTCGAGAACCCCTTTTGACCGTTCTTCCAATTCCTTTTGTTTGTCCTTTACCAAAAGTAATCCGATCAACCGCTCTCTTATCACCTCCACATCAAATCCATTGTCTTCAAGTTCTATAAGTGTTTCCAAACAGTCCTCTATTGTACTTCTTGGATCATCAAATCTCAGACCGCAAGTCTTGTCAACCACCGTTGAAAATGTAACCATGGTGCCAATGGCTAATCCTTCTCGGGCACCCTGTCTTACACCTTCCAATAAAGGACGAAAATGTGGTTTCTGTGGAAGCTTCTGGAAGGCTTCCATTGATTCTATTGTTTTCCAAAGGGATGTGGTTCTGACAAATGGCAAGTTTCCAGAATCCATGTCACGCTGGACTATTTCCAACGATCCCACACTCGCCTTTGATGGTTGCTCCACTGCTCCCTCTAAAGATGGATTCACTTGTCAGTTTTAAAAATGTAAAAAATTAAAATTTGACAAAATGGGAGTTACCTGGGCCATGAACGGTTATTGGAGAATGCTTTCCTTCAATCCATCTCGAAAGGGGTTGATCATCAGGCACCACGACCAGTGATTTCCCAACAGAAGCTTCTGGATTTCTTATTGAATCCTTTCCTAAGCTCTCATCTGCTTTTTCTTTAGATGCATCTTGAGAATCTACACCAATAACACCAAATAAGGTTGAGAATAAAAACAAAATATCAAATTACTGATAGCGAGTAAGTGAGCCACGCTTCTATGGCACGGCTTGTGAAAGCTCGAGCTAAACAAGCCACGGTCCACGCTCCTGCGCAAATACATAAAATAATATAAGCTTGAACGAGCTTATATCTATAGCTATAAACACAGACACACACAAAATACTATACTTAAAAAACAGAATCATACACACACACACACATATATATAAATTAGAAATCAAGATAAAAAAAAACTATATGTGACAACAAGCGCGGCCAAGCGGCGCTCCGGCAATATTAAGATTGAGCTCGGGCATGGCGCGCCTACAATTTACACCCCTAGTTGATGAATCATCATTGCATAATCATTATGAAATGATGATCACTTCACCAACTTATCAGGAAGTCATTTTTGCACCTTGAGTTAGAGATTCAGTGTTTATGCTGATTGTCCGTCGCTTTCCTCGTTTTCCTTTCCTTGCTGAATACTTTTTTGTCCCCTGGCCTCCTTCAACATGTAAATCTAAGCCAGTGTTTTCATTTGGCAGCTTGTCTTTAATTAATGAAACGTTCTGTTTTCCTCCAACTCCTGGGTGCTCATTTACAGGTCCCTGGTTCTCTTCCAATGATTTAGTTTCTGAACTTGTACTCAAACCAACTTCTTTCCTTTGACCAGCTTCCACCACAGAATGTTTCGATGTAGCAACACTTCCGATCTCATGATTATCTGCAACTCTTTTTAAATGTAAGTAAACTATGTATCGATAAATCTTTCAAGCACAGTTATAGAAAATTTAAAAAGTGTAAAGGTTACCTGTTACAAGAGTTTTAGGGCTTAAGGCTTGTAACTTAGGTGGTCTACCCCTTTTCCTTTTTTGGGCAACAGATGCAGTACCTCCCTCCTAATGAGAACACAAACATTCCAACGACCCAATGTGATTTTTAAATACAAGTGACAAGTTACTATTTTCTTGCAAGAAATTGTAATAAACTAGTTTTCGAGGACCCACGCATTGCCCCACAGATAATGCGGGAGGAAAAAAATGTCTTAATGTGCTAAAGACGTAAAAAAGACAAAAACCCGGAACAGTGAAAACACTGCAGAAAAAAAACGAAGAAAGAGCGAAATCACTTTGCTAATATTCAAAAAAAAAAAAAGAAGGAAAACACTGTAGCATTACTATTCATGCTATTCACCAAAGTTTTCATTTGTTATAGGGTATACTTTCTCACCTGATCGACCACTGTTAATGGTGCCACTGAAACTTCTTGTTCCGTGTCGCTTTTAGCAACAATTGCAGTTTGCTCAAGGGGCAGCTTTTGAACTATCTTCCCTTGTGATGTTGTCATCAGATTACACTGCAAACCCATGACAACAAAGGGAAAATCTTTGGTAGCATCATTTTTTTCCGCAATTACTTGGGTTCTTGTTTTCATCAAGTCACCTTCAGATCCTGAAAAAGCGCTTTCACCTTGAGCACTTAATATATATGTCTATATAAAGTTTTTAAACAAAAAAAAAAGGATTAATTAACCACACACCCACTGATAAACTTTGCAAGCTTTTTAGCTCATTGGTTAATTTCCCCCTCTTGCTTGAATAATCATTTGAAGCTTTCCGTTCAGTGTTTTTTCCTCTTTTACTACGCTGCAACAAAAGAGAAGTCAACTTCCCCCCATGAACATCGAGTCAAATAAAAAACAAAACCAATTGTTGCTTAATGCTATTTAACTCACCACTTTCTTTCCATGAGAAAGGTTCTCAGTTTTACTAAAGGCTTGGTCAGTCATTCCACTTACTTCAGAGTCAAAGCCCTCAGATTGACCAACAGATGGGTGTATGCTTTTTTTACTCGAACCATCATTTAAAATTTCATCCTTTGGTGAACTCTTATTATTGCTCTTAATATTTTTCTGTTTGCTCTTCATTATTGAAGTTGCAACAGGAGATTGTTTACCAATGATAGGGGTCACTTGCTCAATCTGGTTATCAATCAAGGAATGAGTTGTCCGTACAACCGTGTCACCCTACACAGAAGGAATACTTCAATGATTATAACGAACAAAGACTTGAGAAGCCATGAAGCAGATCTAAGTTCAACACATAATATATAGTGAGTGTTAAAAAAAAAACGAAAATGAACACAAAAGTTAAAAGAAAAAAAAAAAGACTCAAAATGACGAAACCAGCCTTTGAGAGGAGGGAGTCGAACCCACCCAGCCAGGTCTCCATGTGTGGCGCATACCATTGGACAGGAACACAACTTTTCTCAATAAGTGGGATCCATAGATATAAATATATATCCAAATTTTAAAAAATGGCCATTCCTAAAAAAATTAATGGCCAGCATCACAAAAATTCAAAACTTCACTATTTATAAGTTTGAGCATTAGTTTCATTATTAATTTAGTCTTTGAACATCTTAATTAATTATTTTTTTTGTGTTTGTATTGGGCCATTAAGTTTCGGCTGGGTGAGGAGCATGAATCTGATCAAATTAGTCCAGTGCATTTGTTTATGTCCGTCAGTCCGTTAAGAGTCCACTTAGAGTCCGTTAATTAGGTTAATGATGTTTTGCAGTTTGGAAGATATCCAAACAGAACTGTCACGTTGGTTTAGAAGAAGGACGTGTCGTTTCACTTGGTTATGTACATATAGTCGATGTCGAGTCTCAAAAAGCATGTCGTCATTCTTGTTTTATGACATGCAAGTTTGATTCCGTGGTTCTTATTGCTGTTTCATTACATATATATATATATATTCCCACACACACGATATTGACATAAAAATCACAGTTTTATTGCCATGAAAAAATCAAAGGTTACTGCTACATATCGAAGGAACAGTGATTACACTTCCATGCAACACGATGAAGCAATCGATCAGGGCAACATTGAGCACCGACTTTGATGTTTGTATTTATTAATAATAATTACATATACGATGCTGAAACAACCCAATCTTATCTTGCCTATGTTCTATCAAAACATTTAGGGAGGCCCCTAATACCTACCTAACTTTATAGTCAAAAGCCCACAAGGCGCGTGTCAACCTTGTCGCCTCGCTTCAAAAGACTCATTTTCAGGCCCTCATGCGCATTTTCAGGCCAAGTTCTGGAATAAACCATCTGAACAGGTCTTAAACAACTACACTAGCCCGAAATAAGCTAGAAATCAACCTAAACTAACCCAAAACAAGCCTAAAACATGTCTAGAAACACAAAAAAATTGGTACCTTTATATTATATACCTCCCATTATAAAACACTTGCTTTTCAAGAGCCTTGTGCGCCTAAACCCAAGGCTCACAAGCCTCGCTCGAAGCCTAGGCGCTAAAAAGCGAGAGCCAGAGACACAAAGGCACACATAGAGTAACAACAATTAAAAATATATTATCCTTTGAAAATTATTATTATTCCATCAGAACACCGAAATAAGCTTTTTAACGAATGAAATGTTTAGTAACAAGCACAAGATAAATTTAACATTTATTACATATGATCATACAATGTAAGCTTTGTTAAACAATTATATAAATAATTTAACGTAATAACGACGTATTAATTAAAAGGGATTAATTGTATAGGATAAAGGAAGTACAACCACCAAGGTTAAAGAAGCTACACTAGGAACTGCGGTCAGGAACCGGATAAAAAATGAGATCTAGAAACTAAGGTCACGCGCGAGATAAAAAGCAAGACCGCAAGCCTCAAAGGGTAAAATTGAGGTTACGAGCATGAAAGGATAACAACTAAGGTCACAATCCTCAAGGATAATTTGACTATTAGAAGAAAGTAAATAGGTAAAACTGAGGTCGCCTGTGTATAGAATGAAAAATTCGACTTGGTGCACGCTTACGTTACAATAAGAAAGGCTGTTGATAGAACATAAAAGATGGTAATGCTACATGGTACAAGACGATCATATTAGGTAACTCACAAAGATATCGAAACAATAAAGAAAATTTACGTTGAAACATAGCCCAACTCGGTTTTGAATAAAGATTTCACATCAAATTTTTTTTTGAAGTACTAAAACCTATGAGTTGCGGTACGTTAAACGACAAAAAGAATTGTTGGACCACGAAACAAATCAACGTCTCCGAATCTTTACATTTTAAGATTTATATAAAAAAAAAGTAAATTGTCACAAAACAATTAGAAAAGGTAAACCATTAGAAAATAAGTCGCTACCCAAATTCAAAATGTAAAAAAAAAAACACTACGCTTTAAGTCCCAAAAAATAAAATATAAAAACATGAAACGAACAAAATCCCATTGTGCTAGAACAAAACAATACAAACTTAAAAGAAATAAAAGCGAGAAATATTAAACAAACCAAAATCCGAAACCATGAAAGAAATTTGTAATTTGATAATATTTCAAAATGACGAGGGTCTTGGTAGTAAGACTTTGGTTTACTTTTAGACACCATAAAAGTATAGAACTGTAGACACCTTTTGGGGCCTTGGATTTGTTCATCTGATGGCTATGATTAATTTCTTTTCTCCAATTTTTCTTTCTCTCTCTCTTCAGCGAATTTCGCATGCGAAATAAGGGTTTATGATCCTACACTTATTAGGGTAGGGTGTCTACAATGAACTTACCCATATATAAAACAATATAAATATATATAGATATATAGATAGAGATAGATGGGTTCACGTAAAAAGGTTTTTTTTCCTAGGAAGCCTAGGTAGCTTGGTTTAAAATTGTGTGATGTGCAGCGATGAGTTTGGTCCAAAAAAACGATGCATGTTGCAAGCGCATCACGTATGCTACGCATTCTTTATTAAAATAGCTACTAAAAAATTAATTTGAGATAGAAAGATGGAGTTGGGTTCGCGTAAAAAGGATATTTTTCTAGGAAGCCTAGGTAGTTTGATTTAAGATTATGCGATACACGACGATGAGTTTGGTCCAAAAATCCGATACATGTTGCGAGGGCATCACGTATGCTATGCATTCTTTATAAAAAAGCTAAAAAATTAATTATACATAACAATTTAAAAAACATACATAAACTAATAAAACTCATACTTCTAGAACCACAAAAAATGTTTAGGATCCATAATGGTCCAGATCAAGTATACTAAGATACAAACTGAACATATTGGTCACTTCTTCCTTCTCTAATGGCCACAACTCACTAGTCCACTTTAGTAATCTTAATTCCAAACCGTAGCAACAAAAACAATTTTTGAGAATACAACAACATTAAAACAGCAGCAAGTAATGCAGTTATGCGCACAAAATATACAACAGGTCTGGTTAAAATACACAAAAACACTAAAACAGGAAGAACCAAGTCTAGTTAAAATCATATTGACGAGAGAATAAGTCCAACCCATTGCAAAAAGTTAAAAAAAAAACAAATTAAACATGATTGCATGCAACGTAGCACAATATGCATGATGCATCGCAATACAGACGCAATCACAACATATAAACGCAACGCATCGAGCGTAGTGATGCGCTCGGAACGGCGCATCAGCACAATATGCATTATGTGCGCAATTTAAAACCTAGCTAGGTTATTACGTGTTTGAATTTTAATGCATGGTGTTATCCCCTAACTTATCCCCTAACTTTATTTTTGGTATACACGTGTCATTATCTAAATTATATAACACACTGTCCTGTCTAGGCTTCCGAGGAAAAGAAAATCTTTTTTACAATAACCCTTGTATTGTGAGAACCGAGGTCAAACGAACTTTGATTGAACTCATTTCGGCGGTGTTGGAACCAGCTCGTCAAGCCCTAAATAGATTACTACCCTGAATATTGAACTTCTACCAAAGCTAATACATACACGCGTCATCTTTAGGGACTTTTGGTTCATTCTATGTTTTCTTTTAGATGTAAAATAATATGTATTCGCTTAGTTCGTATCCAACAAGCAAGTGCAGTTAAAAATCAAGGAGACAATTAACGAACATATAGAACGATATGCATACCTGAGAAGTGTTGAACCATTTACCACCTTTCCAATCCAAATGCCGCCTCACTCTTGAGTAAATAAATTCTCTTTCCTTCTTTGTATGCTTAAAGAACACAATATACCTATTATCAGCAAGCTCTTTTGTAACTACTCCACTCCACCAGCCAAAATCATAATACGCATCCACCTTTTCCAACAACGCAAAATGCTTATCCCTCAGATGAGGCGGCGAGGGTCGAATGTGATTGTTATCAACCGTAACTTTATGAAGAACCGCCTCATCTCCAGCTCCCGGCTGCTGATACTCAACTAAAAAGGTAGAATTGCCTAGGCTTTTCAGTACAGTTGCAGGAAACCAAACATCACCCAAACCTTCCCTATCGAAAGAAACCTCCACTCTTTTGCCCACACTAAACAACCATCCTGTTGTTCCCTTCGTGCAAAAGGAAATCGAAATCAGAAGCTTTAACATAAATTTTAGTAATCACCATATAAACTCCTAAGATACAACAATTTTTACACCAATATCAAAATAAAAGCATGCCTATAAACTTTTTACAACCCCAATTACTTACTGTTATCTGAAGAAGACAAATAGTCCCCAAAAATGGAAATTATTTTGAATAACACCAAACCCTAGCATAAACAGAGTGAAGGTATGATATTTTGTAAACTATTATTATTACTAAAATAGCTTAAAAGGTAAAAAGGAACCTGCTTCTGCGGTTGGACCCATCTGCCCCCGACCCAATTTCTATGGATCCGCAAATCAGAGCAACAGAATTGAATATCTTCGGGAGGGTTTTTGAAAGTGACGACGAAGTTAGATTCGTCTACGACCGCCGTGATTACACCGGTCCACCAGCCGTTTCTGTAAAAGGCGTCGACGAGGTCGTTGAGTTTGAAATTGGGGGGGTTAGAATCGGGAAGAGGTGAAGGTCTGACGTAGGAGACGTTGGCGTGTTCTCTCAGGCGAACGGAAGAAGCTTGTTTTGAGAAGATATGGTGGTATTCGACATAGACGAGGTTGTTATTGTTGTTGTGGTGGTGATTTGGGGGTGAAATGGAGGGAGGAGGAGGGCGGATTACGGTGGCGAGGTAAAAGACGTGTGATTTGAGGACTTCAATTTGAGAGCCTTTGGTGAGGTGATTAAAGTGGTGGTAATCATCCATGGTGGGTTTTGTTTGTGTTTGTTCCTCTCAATTTCATTTTTTCAAAAACCCTAGTCCAACGCAACGATCATATTATTTTGAGTTTTCTTCCTTTTTTATTTTTTACTTTGAAATATATGGAATGTTAATTTAAACTAGATTTCACAGTCCATACGGTGTAGCGAGGAATGAGAATAATGCAAGTATACAAAATCGTTATCATGCTATAAAATAAAGCTATTAAGAAACGAGAAAAAAAAACATGTGACAAACAAAACGCATAAAAAATATTAAGTGTACGTATTACACCACCAACAAAACATAAGCTTATTTGCTAAACTTAAATGACTATATTAATTATACAACCAAATCATTTATTAAATTAGTTTCATTTGAATAATAAAAAAAAAGGTTAGCGTTTGTCATGTGACGCCCTGGATGTTGCCAAGTGACATGAGCCTATACAAGATGACTTCTCACAGAAAAGCACATGATACAACTCATTTAATGCTTTCGTGAGTTGTACCTTGTACAAATAAACTTGTACCAAAAACAATACAACTTGTACAATAAAGTTGCATTTTGTATATTAGTAATCAGTAAGTATATAATATGAAACTATTGAAGAATAGATGACAATTCGGTTTAAATCGATAACACAGTTGA
Organism: Deinandra increscens subsp. villosa; assembly: GCA_039602395.1. Taxonomy (NCBI): domain Eukaryota; kingdom Viridiplantae; phylum Streptophyta; class Magnoliopsida; order Asterales; family Asteraceae; genus Deinandra; species Deinandra increscens. The sequence goes on from JBCNJP010000025.1 coordinate 98,268,505, forward strand.
ATAGGATATCGGTGTAACGTCATGATCAATTTTATAATTAACTTTCGATGATCGATTTTAATAAATGCATACCATAACAAACGTTTTGGTTTATATAAAACCAAACCGGACCGTAAGTTTGGCTCATGGTTACGCTTTAAAATCTCAACGATTAATCCAAAACTCACGCAACGGAAATACTTTCTTTGGTCAAACGTTTTGTACAAGGTTCAAACTTGGGCTGGAAACAAAACAAAGACAATTAGCCTAACAAATCTTTTAGTATATTAAACTTCAAAATATTTACAATCATCTTCTACTCGGCACTTCAAAATGCTACCGGATCCTTGAAATCTTCGAACTATTGGCTACCTAGATGTTTGCTCAAAATAAAAATAAATAAATAAACAATGCAGTATAAACTGGTGGGGTTCATAAGCAGGCACAATTCTAAACATATTAAACATCAATTGAAAATACATCAATGTAGACAAAAATCATACTAGACCTGCAAACTCCAACACTTAAGTCCACCCATTCTCAATTAAAATATATTTATACATCTTCATACATTAATAAAATTTTGCAATTAAAAAGAACTATTTACATAATATTTTCAAAAGACATATAATCATCCTGTCAATTCAAGAATTGTAACATTATAAGCACTTGTAGGTCCTTTTCACCCATAAGCTTACCCACCCACCCAATACCTGCTTCTTTCCAGAGATGAATTCATTCACCTTTCCGCCATTGCATTCGTTACAACTGTCTTGAACCACCGTGATAATGCAATCAAGAATGGCGTGTAGGCAAAATAACAAGTGAGGGTCCAGGTTATCAAACCCTGCATCAAGAAAAAGAAGCAGGAAAAAACATGATAACTACCTAAAACCCAACAATAGATAAAGCTTTATACTGCCTCTCCCAAATTAAATTTTTTCTCTATTTGCTGGAAGTTTATGCATTAAGAAAATTTCTATTGTGTGTGGTGTAAATAATTCAAATCACCATTAAATTTTTTAACCGCCCTATAGAGGGTTGGATAGTATGTTACAATTGTTTTGGTGGTAAATGTTTTTTTATTCTTTTACAAACCATCTTTGTTTTGTAAATATTTTCTACTAATATATTTATTTTTTTTGTTTTGTCGGTATATGCATTTTGGTTCGAGTTCTCGTCTAAGTTTTTATAAATCGATCCGCCTCGGCGCGAAACAAGAATGTTAACACAACAACTCGGTTTCGCATGATCAACCCCATAGTACAGGTTCATGCGTTAAATAATACAAAATGATTCGGCTCAACGCCTGGTGAATACCCACTCGTTTTTCATTTAAAATAAAAGGAAGAAGTAACGAGTTGAGTTTGTCTATGGATTGATTACATCTCGCTATAGGATCACGTAATCTAGGTTAACCTATCGGACAACGCGTGTTTACTTATAATTGAGTCTTTTATCATGCACCCAGCTGGTTAGACATTAAATAGAGTGGATGTTAGAACAGCTCAATGTCTAAAATTGATACAAATCACTCATAAATATGATCTATGCACCGTAATCGTTAGTGATCGTAAGCCTAATTAAACCAAGAAATTGCCTTTGTGTTGAAATTATTTTTATTAATATTTGAATTCCTTTTACAATTTAATTAACATTTTTATTAGTGAATTTTCACAACTAAAAACAAAACTTCCTAGTTTATGACAAGAGGCTTAAAAATGTTAAAGAGGGAGAAGCACTTGCAGGTTTATAATTTAACCCACATATATACTAAATATTAGGTTTCTTGGTTTTATTATTATTAGTTAAAGGCCTATCAATCTACCATAGTAGCAAGTACAAAGCTTGAACATATATTTGAATAAAGCTTTTTAATTTACAGAAGGTTTGAAACTAAAGTGTTTGGTGCATCCATCTCCCATGTTCATACAATTTACAGAGACATATAACTTCACAGTTTAGATCATTCCACCACTTGAATACATTCTGCATTTATAGTGATAGTTATTGTCTCGTATATACCATTGTCTATATGTTCGTAAATATGTTTTGTTATTTTATTTAGAACCTCAAAGTTTAATCTGTGTTCCATTGTCTGATTTCATCTCTCTTGCTTTCTTTCATGAAGTTATACACAAGCATGTTATTAGTTATAAAGATCGATCATGAAGTATATGATCTCAATGAAGTTTGGGCAAACATTTGACAACTATGTTTATATGTTTTTTTATTTTTCTTTCTAGACTGGCTAACACACACCTTAAGTACATAAACAATGATGTTTTAGACATTTTTAGACGGACCCATCTTGACCTATTTGGGTGTTATAAATTCTCAAACACTACTGATAAGGGCCTAGAGGTTACATGATTTGCCCACTTGGTCTCACATGAATAGATTTCATACATGATTTTGAACAATTCGACCATTATGCATATTCTTTAGGTTTGTGTGAAATAAAACATGAAACTTTCTTAATGTTCTTGCATTTTAAATTGACACTTCAAGTTACCGTTAAGTATATCTTGGGTTCGTATTGACCCATGTGATTATATCTCTAGCATGGGTTTTTCTTTATCACATGAGTTTACACTTGGTATAAGCGCCTCTTACTTAAGTTGGACGGAGAATTTCTGACAGCCTATATGATTGGTAGCATTGTCAAATCATTATGCAAATTGGTTAATAATCACATGTAATAGATCTTTAAATAGGCTTTGTTGTGTGTCTGAATTAGAAGTTTCGATCCCCTACTAATAATATATCTACTAATATGACGGAAAGTCATGCAGCAAGTGATTTTTCACCTTTTGCAGCGCAGCAACGCGCAAAGCGTAATCTAGTTGATTATTTTATAACTGAAGTTTTAAAACTGGATGTTCAGATTGAATATTTGATAGTTAAAGTTTTAAAATTGAATGCATAGATCTGATTATTTGAAACTTAAATGTTTAGATTGATTATATAAATAAACCTGTTGGATTGTTTTATTGCATCATTCTGCATGAAACTAGTTACATCACTACATGAAGCTTTATAATTGAATGTTAGGATTTATTATCTCATGTTCTGCCACATCACTTAACTGTGTTGTTTACATTAGAATGCTTGTAACTGATTTGCTAAATTCCACAACCCCTCGCTTTGTTAGTTTATAACTTAGTTGTTAAGGGCAATTTCTTAGTTGTTCAATTTAGACAATCTGAAAAAATTAAAGAAAATAAAGTTATGAACCAAATAAAAAACTCTATAAGGCCAAGAACTGAATCAAAAAGCTTAGATATACACTCCAAAACCCAAAATATTTTGGTGATCAACTGAATTCGGTAAAAAAAAAATTAATGGCCTGACCCGAAAACAAATCCCTCTGATAAACATACCAAGACTGAAATTTTTTAACACCTATGAAAAACATTTCTAAGTCCACCACTGTTTCTAAAAGTTCAATCAATTATAATTGTGGATTTTAAGTATTACCTGGCCCAGAATCTCGATATTTGCCTGAGGATAATACCATAGGTGGAACAAACTGGAAAGAAAAAGGAAAAAAAAATGATTATAAATACTGATTCTTGAAAGTTTGTGAAGGGGTTGGTTGAAGTTGCTTACTTCATTACAGGAATCTCGGCAAGTGGGCAAGCAAGACCAACTATGCAAGCCAGGGCGAACCCCAGCCTAGACCGGTCCAGAGCTAACCACATCAACTCGGCACCGGCAAACAGTATGTAGGCTTCTACATTGTCTTCAACTCCAGCTTTGTACAGCTCGGCACTTAAATCCAAGAACACGACCAACGCTCTATGCTCACATCAACAGAAATTTTTAAGAAACAAGCTGTTAATCCATAATTCAGATTCTTGCTATTGATTCAAAATTTAACAAAGAAAGAATATATAATTTTAGTGATCACTAACTATTAACTATTTAACTACAAAGCATAAAAACCATTTCGGAATTCTGTTGTAACTTTTTCCAACTTGATTTATAGCCTAGTCGCACTTTGGCAAGTCGACCTCGTATTCTTATAAATCTTAAAAACGCTTTAAAAAACGCCCTCAAATGGCTTCCGAATTTGATGAATCATAAAATTTAAGATCATTAAAACTACTAGTTAATGAAAAAAATATAAAACATGTATCAGAATTTATTTTTTATAATCTTGAAAGAAGAGAATAAACTAAAACCGGCTCATATATGTTTGATTTTCCCTCAAAAATCTGTTGCAACAAAAACCAGTTTTGAACGCAACCCGAACCCGATAAACCCCTATTTATGCAAACCCTAGAATCAATACTCACAGAAGAGAAACCAGAACTTTGGGGAAACCATCCTCCGGAGGAGTGGATGAGAATTTCTGATCTAGAAACAGTTGCAGAAGACCAACAGTGGCGTAAAACAATCCAAGCAATGGAGGAACCTGCTCACATCAATTTGAAATCAATTTTTGGGAAAATTTGAAAGGAATAAAGAAGGAAAAGATAAGGAGTGATACAGAGTTACAGACCCAGACGTTGGTGTGGAGAGGGCCGATATCAATGGATCCATTTTGATATACGACAAGATTAACCCTGGAGTGGATGCCGTCGAGAATTGGGCCCAAAACGAAACCGCAGCCGAAGAGACAGAGAGAAACCGAAGGCCATATGCTCCTTGTGTTGTTCTGTTTCGCTTGACTGCAATGCGGTCTGCACGCAATTCGCTTCCGGCTTTGGCGTACGGTTATCGGAATCGGAATCGGAATCGGAATCGGAATCGGAATGGGATGAAATCGGGTGGATGAGCCAACAGAAACATTCATTTCATTTGTCGATTGATGAGTGTTTTCCTTAATTTGCTACCGCTTCTGAAGTTTTTGGTGCCATATAATATGCACCCAAATCCTGACCGGTGGATCCACAGTGACTCACGAATATAACCGCCATCATATATGATATATCCTCTCAAAAAATTTAAATCTTTTTTTAAAACAAAAATTTTAATGAATAACAAGATTTCGTAATTCACGTGTTGATACATGTTAGCGCCGACATATAAAATCAAAAATCGTGATATTACTATAACGCTACGTAAAAATAAATAAATTAATAAAACATGTAAGTATCAAACCCATCTACAAAATCATGACCAACTCATTTTTAACATTTAAAAATTTTAGTGTTTTTTAAATAAAATTAGAAATCACTTTATTAAACCCACATGAAGTTTGAAATCTATTTTAATGGCAAAAGGAATATAATAGTCGAGTTTATTACCCACATGAATGTTATAAATTTATAATCTATTTTTATGAACAATGAAATATTATAATCAACTTTATTATACTAGAGGTTGTATTTTGTTTATTAGGTAATATACAATTCAATTTTATAACGTTCATAACTCATTTTATCATAATATACAATGTCCATTGTAGGTACGTAGGCCACGTTCGAATGTCCCATCAACTTTATTATACTAGGAGTTGTATCTTGTTTTCTTTAGAATACGACGTGTATAACTTCTCGATTTCTGAGTTCTGACATTTCAAACTTTGATGACATTCCTCCTTTGAACTCACAAATTATCTTCAAGTTGGTGCCAGTCATGAATAAGTCATCCACATATACTGATAAGATCAAAAGTTGGTTGCCTCCCAGGGGCGGAACTAGAGGAGGGTCAGGAGGGTCCATTGACCCTCCGGCCAACCGTAGCTTCTCTTATACGTGTATATACATTTGACGTTTTTCTTTTGGTTTTTTTTAGTTTGACCCTCTAAAATTGTTGTGCTGGAGATATAGTGTAATTTAGACAAAAAGAAAAAGATAAAAATGGTGTCGCCGGTAATTTTCCGGTCATCGTCATTGAACCTGCAAAAGAATATGAAAGAGACGATGATAATACCAAAACATATTTTTAATATATATATATTTTTTTCATGGGAAAATTTGAGTTTTAAAAACTCTGACAATTAGTAATGAATATAGCCCTATGTATATAGTATACCTATGATTTATATTACCAATTTTACTTTTTTATATTTAAGAAATAAATTTGTTGCTACGTATTTTTTAAAGTAATTTATTTAATTGATTTGGTCATAGCTTATAGGAATATGTCTGCCCTTTATTTTATTTTTTGTGTATTGTATTCGATTTCTTCTAAAGGTTCTATAATTTATGCTGATATTTTAAATAATTAAGAAATATTTTAATTATATATAATAATTATTTATAAAAATATTTTGAAAAAATTAACATATATACATTTTTGAATCTAAAACGAATTTCTATTTTGACCCCCTAATTAAAAACTTCTGGTTCCGCCACTGTTGCCTCCTGTTTTGCGATGTGCAAGTTGTTCCTTTGAGCACTTCTTGAAGTTCATGGTTGTTAGTATCCGATCCAACTTTGTGCTCCATGCCCTAGGTGATTGCCTTAACATGTACAATGCCTTAGTTAAGCGATACATCTTATGTTCTTCATCTTTGATTTCGAATTCTTTTGGTTGTTTCACATGAACCAACTCCTTTAACTCGCCATCAAGGAAATTATTTTTTCACATTGAGATGGTGTGTTTCCCATCCTCGTGATGTTGCCAGGGCTAAAAGCATATGAATTGACTCGATACGAGCCATGAGAGCAAAAGCACCATCATAATCGATCCCAGGCTATTGTAGATATCCTTTTGATACTAAACGTGCCTTGTAATTGTTCATTGTACCGTATGCATTCTTTTTCACTTTAAAGATCCATTTTAGTCTGGTCACTTCATCCCATATTCGAAGTTGACTAGCTCTCACGTTTGGTTCCTTTTTATCGAGTCTATCTCCGCCTTCATTTCATTTTCCCAAGCTTGTTTCCATTAGGTTCTTCATGACAAGTTGGTTCATTGTTGGTACTTGGTAGACAAAAAAAACTCATTCACCTTCGATTTCTGCATGCTTGACATAATCCTGAAATTTTGATGGCAAAACAGTAACTCGGTTAGATCGCCTTGGGCCTGTTGGATCTGTTTCCTAATTATGGTGAGCATGTAATTGGACTTGAACGGGGGACTGAGCCGAAGAATGCTCGGAACTGGACTGTTCCGAATAGGTTGAATTGTGCAGTGCTGAACTAGGCTAATCAAATTCGTTCTTGGGAATGATTGTCTTGCTTGTTTGCCGGTGTTGAAGGGGTACGTGAGTACGTGACAGACTCGGTGTTGGCGAATCCTCCGATGTGTTGCTTCCCATATCGATATCCAACCCTAGTTCTCGGCTGGATTCTTCCCAGAATCGTGATATCCAGCTTCTTCCTTATCAAGAATTTGGTGATAGTCTTCAAACGCTGATGTTCTAATACCAATTCAAGTTAGACTCGATATAAAAAATCAACGTGAAAATTTGGAATAAACTCTCAAATGTATTAAGGAAGATCTCAACTCAAAAAAACCTCAATACAATTCTCATACTATAGCCTTAATCTCAGTTAGAATATAAATAGACAAACCTTAACACGATTTCCTATCATTTACAATTTGTGTGCAACCAGTAAACAAAATAAATTCCTAAATTATTTCCGAACTAGGAAACCAACTTGCTCCCTCCCATCCCATGCCTTATCTCGCACGATTCAGCTATTAACCGACCCAACAAGTTTCTCTTTACATTTTTTCTAGTTTTCTTTTTTCAATTTTCCATTTGTTCATTTATGACCCATTGGTGATTTTATAAGTTGACTTAATTTATGCATATATCGATTTTAAAATAATAAATTACTTTAGTATCAAACATCTCTATCGTGTAACAATATCACTTTAGTGATAATAATTAAAGTTAATTTTGTATCGTCTATTACTAACAAAAGATGTACCACACTACATAACAAAACATTCACTCAACATCATACTAGGCCTAACCATGGTAGTTTGAAAGAAAATAATCTGACATCTAAAGTCGTGTGATGGAGAGGCGTGAGCCACTATGGCACACGTTAACGACATGAACACTGCACCCTCGCTCCGTGAATAAGGGTGTCACCCCTTTCCCATGAACAGAACGACGAGCGTTGCCCATATACACCTTCGCAACATTAAATTTTTTAGCCTATAGCAACTGTTTAATTGTCACACCGTCTTTTTTAAAAAAAAAAAAAACCTATACACTTTCCTACACTTTTTAATAATATAAAAATGGAAAAGTAGGGGAGAGGGGGAAAGAAGGAGAAGGGGAATGCCTTGCGAGGTGCTCGGCAGGCCGCAGGGCTTGATTTTCTTTTGGCACCGCGCTCACTATAATGGTGTAGCTGCGGTCCACCGCACTCCACCTCACTCAAGTCGCACTATACAGTGAGGGTATAAGGAAGTCCTAAGTGACAATACATTCTAAATGTTAGCCAGTATATTCTAAGAATTTGTGTAATAGTTAAAGATACAACCATGAAAAGGTTGTGAGTTATAATTATAACTTATATTAGGCGTTAATCTAGCCACAAGGTTACTTGGAATGATGAACCACGGTTGTTCAACATCTTTTGACCGAACAAAAGAGATTTTAACTTAATTAAATAAATTAGGTGGCCAGATTCCCTTTATATTTTTCAAATTTGGAAATTGGTTTCAACAACTATTGGGCAAAATCTAGCAGTGTGTATCCATCAACTGGTGTCATCTTCCCTAACAGCTTGCATTTACCCCTGTGGTTTCATGGCATCATTGGTGTTGCTATTCACAGCTCTTGTAAAACATCATCTCCGAACCATCCCTCCAATTGTCGAGGACGACTGCACCAACAAATCTGGAACAACCAAGTTTTCATGCCACCATGTCTATGCCACTGAACCCGATTATCAACACTTGAATGTGTGGAAAAATATGGATTGTAGTTTCATCTGGCCTGTATAGCAATCAACTGCTCAAGTGTACTAATAGAAATGGTATCTATAATCTCTTCGATGGATGCCACATGTCGCTTTGCTGATCAGCAGATTCAACATAACAAGCAGACCAGAAAGAATGACAACTCTATAAAGATACAACTCCCCAACTTGAGCAGTTAAACTGTCTCTAAATTTGAAGACTTTTGGTTCTTAACTTCTTATTTCTTTACATTTTTACCATAAATCACATGAAAATGTCTTAGCGGTTTGATTTCATTTAATTTCTTTCGAATTTGCTAGATCATGAGGCTTCACTGGGGGAATAATGTTGAGAGAAGGGGATGTCTATACGCACACCCCTTAATTTAAATACATATACATGCGTATAAGAAGACTTTTTTTTAAACTTGATTCAATGAGATTTATAACATTTTGGTAGTACAGAAATATATTGGTGACTTCAACTCATAAGAAAGATACACGAAAGTATCTGCACATTGCATATAAGAAAACTCGTGATCACTAAATTGTAAACCACGCACACACACGAAGATAGAGTTGGTACACTGAACATAATAATAGGGTTACATTCACAAGGGTGAGCATATTCGTATGCGGTTATATTTAAGTTGTTCTGGCTTGTTTTACAAATAACTTCTAGGCAATAGGCACACAGCTACAAGGAACAAATGAACAAACAGAATACCTTCTTTTCTTACTTTTACAAACCAAGGAATGCGCAGTGCTTTCTTGCATGCTCAGGGACCAATTTTGTGATCATCTCCGCAGCCACCCCTTTAAGCTCTGTAACAAAAACAAAAACCCAAATATACAATTTATTTTTCATTGTAAAGTTATATTAAACCAAACAGAATTCACTCAACCAGTTTTGTTTTTGTTACCATGAGGCTTAAAATTGAAAAGTGGTGGAAGAAAACGCCCATTTGGCAGCCGGGTAGCAGGATCACGTAACTCGTCAAAGAATGGATGAATCATTGCCTCCAACTATAAAAAAAGATACTTATTATGCAAATGAACAAAAATATGAGTTTTAAAATTCCAGTTTTTATACTCACAGCAGTGCTTCGAAGATTTGGTGAGTATTGCAGGAGTCTTGAAACAAGATCAACGGCTTCTGGAGGCATCCGCTTGTGGAATATCTGAAAATGCATTGTTTAAGTTGTGACTTGTGAATCCCACATGTAATTATGGAAGTTTGTGATCAAATCTTGATTAATTACCTTATGCCATGGGTGAGCTTTTATCTGGGGAAACTTGTATTCTGTGTAGTTGGGGTTCATGCACTTGATTTCTTCCCTTGTTGGAGTACCCAAAACCTATGAACAAACAACAAGCCATTTGAAGTTGCAAGGTAGTAAATGGGTGCTACAACTAACTTCAATTATTCCTGTGGTTAAACAACTAGCCATTTGAAGAGGTCTCGCGTTCGAATCCAACTTCCATTGGTATTCTGCCTTTACCCCCTTGAAGGCCAACTACCCAACACAAGTTGCGTTTGACCTAATCCCATTGGTTAGCAGGGTATTTGATTGGGTCCGTGAGTTTTTTTGGTAAAGTGTTCTCACAGTAACAAAAGAAAATCCAATCACTTGCAACTAGCGAGTAAGTTCACAAAACCATCTTTACTAAGTTTATGTGATGTGATATCCAATTAATAACTTAAAGGTATCTAGAATCACAAGTACCTTTATAATCTCCACTAGCTGGTCAACTCCACTCTCACCAGGGAAAAGAGGCTGAAATTACAAGACAAAGTTTGTCAGATCTTATGAATACTCTCTTTAAATCCTAAAAAGAACAAGAAATTTATCCCTACTTGTCCAAGCAGCAATTCTGCCAAAACACATCCAGCAGACCAGATATCTATTGCTGTCGTGTACTCGGTGGCCCCAAAAATTAGTTCAGGTGCCCGATAATATCTTGAACAAATGTAAGAAATGTTTGGCTCTCCTTTTATCTATCAAAACAGTAAGAACATGAAGTAAGACAATGCAGTACAATATCAACATAAAAACAAGTCATTATTAATTAAAGACTGATACGAACCAAAACTTTAGCACTTCCAAAATCACATAGCTTGACCTGGTGGGTGTGTGGGTTTACCTGTTAAAAAGATACATAGACACTTCAGTAAATGATATTTTCAATCAACATCAAAGGGAACATTGAACAAATGGTAGACATGTCAGTTGACATGCTTAGATTTTTACGTATTTGACCAGACTTTTAATCAAGCAACATCTACAAATATATAAAATATGCACAAACATATACAAATGCCTACCAGTAAATTTTGAGGCTTGATATCCCTGTGACACACTCCAATACTACCATGAATGTAGGCCAGGGCTCTAAAAATCTGAAGCATAACCAAACATAAAAGAGATGTTTCAACAATATATCATCCACTAATCTTCAAATGAAATTAGTAGTGCAGGAACCCTTTAATATAAGATATAATAAATCAAGGAAACAAATCTTTACAAGTTGAGATAACTGGCAATTAAACAATACAAGATGAAGAAATCAATAACAAAGATGTTACCTGGTAACTGTATAGTTTCACATAGATCATTGGCATCCTTTGATTCATCTTGTTGTTGTGTCTAATCACTCGATGAACAGTCTCGGGAACATACTCTAATACAAGGTTAAGATAAAGTTCCTCCTTTTCTGTAGTTGAAAAAAAGCAATGTTTCAAAGCAACAACATTTGGGTGATCCAATACACGCATAGTTTGTAGCTCCCGGTTTTTGTATCTCTTGTCTTGAAGAACCTTTTTAATGGCCACTGCTTCTCCAGTCTCTAAACACTTGGCCTGAAACACAACTCCAAATGATCCATGCCCAACAACACGCTCGGCCATGTAACTAATCGTCTGTATCAAATTAAAAACTGCATCATTAATAACAGGTGGCTACTAATACAACTGTATAATCAAAGATTCAAATTTACCTGTTTTGGTTGACCATTTCTACCACCGATGGTTGTCACAATAATATGACCTGTCTCTGCACCATTGCCGTCAACAATTGCAGGCTCCATTTCCTGATGGTAAGAAATTAATATTTGAGTATGGTTATAGCTTTATATCAAAATTAGTAGAATGTTCGTAAGAATTTGATACATATGATGAGGTAACTAACCCTATCATCCCTAATTTTCATGTCATTCAACTCATCAGGCAACTTTTCAGCAGCAATTGTATTTCCACTAGGTTCTCTTACTCCAGATGCAGGTACCACACTTGCCGAAGCCATAGGTGTGGTAATTCCGTAATTAAAACAGTTTTATTAAGCTTTCTGATCTTATCTGCAAACAAACAGAGGTAGAAAACTCAATCTTAACGAACTAAACAAATACAAACGAAAATCTGAAACAAAAAAGCAAGTAATTCCATAAACATCTCAAAAGCATGAAATATGGCGCACATTTATCAATCTGGTAATATACAGACTCAATTATTGAAAGCGAAAAGGACAGCAGCTAAAGAGCTCGTAGATAAAACAGATTAAAGGTCATTATACAACAGATCTCACATAGAATTTCAGAACATATCATCAATAAAACTGGAATTTTGACTTTTTTCGAAGCAGTAGAATCAAAGTCGTGATAAAATATGGGGATCTGGAAGGACTAGCATAATGATTTCGCAACAAACAGCTATGGATGCTAGGGATTGAGATTAGAAGATGGATAATCAATAAGATTAAGATGAAGAAAATTAATAATAAAGTAAAGTAAAGATGATGATGAGTGTTAAGAAGGTACCGATGATGATTGATGATCGTCGTGGTGAAGAAGTGAGAGCAGGTTCTGTGTGGATGATGATGATGATGGAGAATGAAGAAAATTGAAAATGGAAAATGGAAAATGGCGTTGGTGTAGGAATTAGGGCTTAATAATTCATATACATGCCATTTGGGAAGAAGATGATGACTTTCTCTCTCTCTCTCATATATCGTCTGTCATTTTGACCGTTCAAACTTTGATTTTATATAAATGAAAGTCCCATCGAAGTGAATGTTTATTTATTGGTCAAAAATGATGGTCCACATGCATTCAAACTTTTACCGCATCTGAATCACACAATTTAATGTGGATTGAGATGTAAACCCATCATATATTATTGTTTTTAACTTTTTATTTTTTTTTTATTTTTTTTTTTTTTGCTTTTCAAATTTTCATTAAAGCACAACAAATTACAAAGAGGTGGCGGGTAAGCGGGCAACAAGCTGCGCCGCTAGACCCTTTTGGATAGCAAACCCAATTCTACTAAACACAAAGTTATGAGCCTTAGGGGATGTCGAATTGCTGTGCACGACCCGCTGAACCCGTCGTAGGAAATCAACTGCCTCCGGCGCAAGGAACCCAAAAGTATCAAAGGCAAAGGGGATAAACACGTGTTGATTTTCGAGACAAGCGCTCTCGTGTTTAGCGACTTTGCCCGCCTCGGCCTTCTGCGCAGCCTGCCCCGCGACGATCCCGCTGTCCCTAAGCCCAACGAGAGGAGACACACCGGTAAGATCAACACAGGCGTGTTTCCCCCCCGCCCACCCAGCCACAAGCACATCAGCCGGCCGTAAGGTAGACCTGCCTTCAAGCGGATCCGTCAGAAAATTAACAGGAGCCTCCTTTTTAGCAGAGATACCGGCGCGCTTCAGGACATCGAACAACACGTCCCTGACCCAGTCATGTCTGTATTTAAACCCCGGCAATTCCTTACAGTGGACCGCGTGCTCGCCGAAGGAGTCCAGGCAAGCCTTGCGACAGACGGGGCATGGCTCGTCATTAGGATAAATGGGGATCATGAGCCGGTATTTGAGGATAGCCCGGTACTCGACAGCGGACATGCGCTGACCTAAACCTTCAATGGGGTGTATGGGGTAAAAAAGGAGTTCATAACGTCTCTGATAACGCCTCGCCCCACTACGCAGGGGCGTTATGGGGTGTTATAAGCCAAAATAATAAGAGGGGCGTGAGGGAGATGACGCCGGAAAGGGGGAGAATGGGGGCTTTATGGGGGCTTTATCCACTACACCATAAAGCCCCATAAAGTCCATTGTCCAGTCATCATCCACATGGCGGATAACGCCCCTTTTCAGGCCTTATCCACTACACTTAGCCTAAAGGCAACCAGTACGCCCTGCGTTGTGTCTATGTGGCAAAAAAAAGGCCTGAAACCATCTCTTGATTGCGTTAATTTGTACGTGATGTTGGTGTGAAGTTTTGTGCGTGAAATTCTTTACGGTTTCAAATCCCGAGTGAAATTGATTGAGAGGAGTCTCCTCCATTCAGAATGTGACATGTGTCACTTCCTTTTAATATATTTAATTTAAATATTTAATTAAGATAATGGTATCACATCACACCATCACACCATGTATACCACACTTTGTGTTATGAAATTATGTTATCCAGTTAGCTGTCATGTGGCATGATAACAACACCTATAACACCATGGTATACCACATGTGCCATAAAGCCCTTCTTTTAGCGTTTTTCGTCATGTGGCAAATGACGTGGCAAGGGGCTTTATGGGTATAAAGTGTGTAGTGATAAAGCCCATGTAATCATTTCATCATCATTTTTTTTAATTTAAAATAAAGTAAATTTTATTAAAACCACTTTTATTTAATAAAATAACACACTAAATATAAAAAATACAAGATAAAATAAAATGTAACACTTGTCCCACGTTGAGTTTGTTGTTTAGCGTGTAGAAAATATAAGCGTCAATTGAGATTGTTGTTGAGAATGTAGAAAATATAAGTGTGAATGAGATTGTTGTTGTCCCACATTGGTGTGTAGACAAAACAATGTGTAGGTTAAATATGTAAGAATTTAAGAAAAATTAAAATCTTACGATATGTTTTTTTTTTGTAATGAAAATAGAATTAAAAACTAGAAAACTAGTCGTTGGCTGGTTACATGGAAACATTCAAAGGGGGTGGCGTTTTGTGGGCAACGCCTTTGGGCAAAAAAATCACCCATAACGCCTTGGGTGTTCTGGGTCGTTTTGGGGCGATGTGAGTGAAAAAAACGCCTAGAAACAGCCCATTAAGTTCAGCCTAACAACTCCAAGATTTTTAAATAATGAACTTTAAATACAATCCCAACATTAGGGATGACAATTTGGGACGGGTTTGAGTAATCCTAACACCATACCCGGTTATATAAGTATATCTCATACCCAACCCAATACTCGTCGGGTTTCTAGTCGGTATTTACCCATCGAGAATCGGGCATACCCGCGGGTTTCGGGCATACCCTTCGGGTGTATATCGGTTAACTATTAATATATATTTATCATAATTAGAATAAAATATCTCAAATAACTAAACATATATAAGTTTAGTAATATATAAATCAATGTTTTTAACATATTATAGATAAAAATAAAAAATAGATAAACAAAATCGTACAATATATACTTAAAATAAATAAATAAAACAAATAAAAGTATAGCGGGTATATATTATCGGGTAATCGGGACGGGTAAATGGTATATCATCAAATCCCATACCCGTCCCATACCCACGAAAATATTCAAAAGTAATCTCATACTCGGACTTGTACCCGATTACCCGGCCCCATACCCATCCCATCTGTGTCGGATTTTGGGGTTTCCCATCGGGTTCGGGTTTCATTGTCATCCCTACCCAACATTAATCATCTTGGTTGTGATATATATACTTTAACTAAATTTATTGTTTGTGTTGGTGTGGATAACGCAAACACACAACACGACTTCATTGATATAGCATAACGTAAAGAAAAAGAATTAGAAAAATACCGTGTAACGATAACGCTCAAAGTATCTAGCTTAGTGGTAGCATGTTAGCTTCTTCTAAGAAATGTCGTTGATTCGAGCATCAACGTCTGTCTCTGGGGGTTACCTGGTTGTTATGGGTGTACGTTTACGAGGATTTTTGAGTTGGACCTGAAGCGTCAGCAATTCTCGAATTTTTAGTGATAAGAAAATATGTGGCGATACATAAAATTTTCTCGACTAGAAAGTTATACGTTTGAGTCTTGTAATGTACAAGAAGTGATATTTTTCTTAAAAAGTAAGAAATTACGGTTTAAGAAAATAGTAATAATAATACAAGTATTTGTGAGTAAGATAGAGATAGGGTGAAGAATAAGATATGAAAGGTTAATCAAAGTTAAAAAATGTAATCTTAGTTTGTTTTAGGCTAAATCGGCAGAAATCATAACGTTGACACACAACATAGTTTCATTTGTATAATGGTACATACAGAAGACGGGAATAAAAGAACATCTAACGACCAAAACGTTTCAAACAAAAAATTATGCTACACTACTTTACTTAAGAAAATCTATGTGTATCTATGTATGATTTTAATGTTAAGAAGCATCGAGGAGCTTAACAAGAGATTGTTCTCCGGTGCAAATAAATGTTTTCCACTACAAATAATTAAGGTAGTGTTTAGTATGTATGAATGA